>JAWWEQ010027996.1:0-24337 GCA_035583055.1 Torymus tubicola
ACTACCGTATCATCCGCAAAAGATATTATTATGCCGTCCGGTATGCTAGTTAACAAGTCATTTATGTATAATATAAAAAATAGTGGCCCCAAAATAGTACCTTGCGGAACACCTGTATTTACCTCGCAAAATTCACTGACTTTTCCATTTACCTTTTTTATCAAATTTTAAAATTTTTTCAATTTTTTTCAATTTTTTTCAATGTTTTGAATTTTTTAATATTATTTCTATTTTTTTTTAATTTATTTTATTTTTATAGTAAGAGGTAAAAATAATTAGCATATTTATAAATTAAGGTATTTTATTAATAAAATTAATTTTAAATTAATATTTAATTTGATAAAACGGCTGCGATTTCGCTTAAGTAATGATGTTTATCATGTTCATATAAGGTGCTATCATATTTAGATACTGTATTGATTATACGCTTATTATAGCTGGCGTATTTTTTTAGAGGTTCTGGGTCTGCTTCAGAACACAATTGTTGTATTTGAAAATTAGTGGTTGCGTCATCGAGTTTTGCTTTTAATACCTGCCATATGTTAACATTTCTTTTTGTTATAAGGAATTCAAATCCTCGGTAACATTCTTCTAAGCTATTATTGTTTTTAGGCAGATTGCTTATAACCGCGTTGTATTGATTTCATTTTTCCTAATCACATAATGATGGTTTACTGCATTTTCCTATATTACTTCCAATATAAGTATTTTGAAAATAAAGTAAAAAATTATGTACAGATTCTTCTTCTGCTTCAAATTTATTGGCAATTAGAACTTGGAATAATTCACTAACATCATTCGGCGGTACGAATGCTAATGCCGCAACCATTTTATCTTTTCGTTAAAGACTTCGTTTTCATTATATAAACTCTTCAGTTCATGCTCACCAAGTTTTCAATATAAGGACTGTCTACAATAAAATTAACGGAACCTCATCACAACATCAGCAAACTCTTCTTTCATAGCGTTTGCACATGCTGTCTCAAAATCCATCATCATTGATTTCGGTTTCAAGTCTAGTCTTAGATTTTTAAGAATTTGAAAGAGTCTCTTATACGTTTCCTTTGTCTTATCTGGTAGCAGATATTTATACTATTGGAAGCACGGTCTGATCTCTCTCTATACATTTGATGTATGGTACAGATCTGAGCAAAAAAAAGAAGGATACGAAGCGAAAGTTCCTTCACCAAACCAATGATCAATTCATGACATTATTTGTAGACGTTTAGAGAACACTAATATTCGTTTTAAATCACGATTGCCTGTATCGTACAAGAAAAATCTTTTAACCTCTTGTGTTTCTTGGTACTCCTGAGGTACTATTAAATCTGATAACGTATCAGGAACAATTGTATCCGATGTAGTTTGTCAATTACGTTATGAAATTTTCTTAAGACTACTGCTTTTAGGTATAATTTTTCTTACGTTATTCGAACAAGATGAAATATTTTGAGCTGTGATTAAATTAAGAGTAGGAGCTGAAACTTTTTCTTTCATAATATTCATTAGTTCATCTTTAGAAACTTGAGTCCGCTGAGGTTCATGATCATGGTCCACACATTTAATAATTTTATCAGCTTCCATAAGAACACGGGAAGGGCTTAACATATTATCGTACTCTGTGCATCGCCAATGAATTTTGTTATTTTCTTAAAGTTGCTTATAAAATAAAAAACCTGTATAAATGTAAGATGTTTAAATACAAATTACAATAAGCTACTTGTATTCTTAAATAGGTTAGAGGTAAAACCCTGTGTAATTGTTTGCATTGAAACTTCGAATTTAGATCATCATAAGTTTTTCAAAATAACGAAAGTAAAATTAATAATAAAAGATGGTGTTGCATTATACAAGGTATCCAAAAAGTCCTGAAAAACCCAACCCTAATAATTTTCCATGTAAAATATTTTTAAAGAATAGCAAGATCATTCTAATGATCAGCTGAAAATCATTGAAGCTTAAACAACGTTAGGGTTTCTCTGCCAAGATTATTTTAGTAGTAATTTTACTTGGAAAATTATTCGAGTGTTCTAGGATTTCTTGGATACCCTGTATATAAGCGAGGAAATAGCAGAAATTACAAAAGTGATTTAAATAAATAAGCTTAAAATCTTAAAAAGAGTAAAAATAAAATGATTTTGGGTGACTTTAACTTTGACATATTAAGTCAAGAAAATATAGATCAAGAATTCTTAAATGTCTTACTCGAAAACGGATTTTGTCCAGGGGTAAACAGCGTAACAAGGCCAACAGATATTGATATTCACAGAAACACCTAAATTGACAATTTTTTCATTAATTTAAACAATACTTATATACTCAGAACACCGTTTAACGATCGCTATCCAATTATAATGTCATTAAAGAAGTTTAAAAAAAAAACGTTAATCAACAAACATATCTAAAAAAATTAATTATCAAAATTACAAAATCTAATAAGAAGTACTGTTACACTCACACTCACATACAATAAATAATAACAATTATTATTATAAAAGAATAGCGTATGTTTATTTAAGATAAAAAACGCACACACTATAAAACGTGTTAGCAACAAACTAGTCCCTTAGCAACGCTTTGGTTCTTATGTTCGATAATGGTAGACGAATACATAACATTATTCCCCCTTTTTCAGATTGTCGTCTCGACAATCTTAAGATCAAAGAAAGAGAAGGTATCTTCTTCAAGCGGGCTGATCCTTGGTTCACCCGACCAAAAGGGCCCGTCCCTTGAAGAATAATTCTCCTCTTACAAAACCGAATCAAAATGGCATCATGTTCAAGCGGCCTAATCCTTCGCTCATCCGACCAGAGGGCCTGTCTCTTGAATTGGACAATCTTGAAATTATCTTGAAATCATCTTGAAATCTTTTTAGAATTGTCTATTTTTAAGCGGGTTGATCCTTGACTCCTCCGGTCAGAGGACCCGTCTCTTAAAATGTAGAATCGTCATTTTTCGGATGGGTTGGGTATCATCATGTCATCATCGGTGCGTAGAGTCTTGTCAGTAATTCTTGGACTCTGCCCTGGCATTTTCCCTGTGTCTCACGGAAAAACCACGGCTCAAAATAATCGTGAGTAGAGCAGAAGAAATTACCTGTCGTGATAGGTTGCCAATCGATGAATATGAATGATCTTCTTTTTGTGTTTTGGTGTCTTCTAGATGCAGAAAATGACATCATTGATCTTCTTGACAATCTTATAGGGTCTTTCCCAATCACTTTGGAGCTTCGGAGTTCTTCCTTTCACTCGGCGATTATACAACCATACTTTCTGTTGTTCTTGAAAGTCGGCATGTCTGGATGTTCTGTCATAGGTTGTTTCCGAATGTTTAGAGGAACGGAAAATGTTCTTTCGAGCTGATTGATGAATTTTATTGATATTGGTTTTGAGTTTCTGAACGTAGTTGCCATAGTTAGGACAATCCTCTTCTTCAGGAGGACATCCGCGTATCAAATCCAGAGGAAGTCTCAAGTCTGTATCGGTGTACATCTCTGCTGGTGTGACCCCAGTTGTTGCGTGTACCGAGGATCTGTAAGCTAAAAGATACAAGGAAACCCAACTATCCCAATCTTTTTGATTGTCTGTTATGGTATTGCGCTAGTCTTTCGAATTCCTAATAACTGAGACAGATCCTTAATTAGCTTGGAGTCAAAATTACGACCTTGATCTGTGTGAACTTCCAGAGGAACTCCATATCTACATACAATTTCACGACCAAATACTTCGGCAATAGTCTTGGTTCTGATATTTGAGAGAGGAAAAGCTTCTACCCATTTAGTAAAGCAATCTGTGACAACTAAGAGGTACCTATTTCCTAAAGAAAAAATCGGGAAAGGCCCTAAAATATCCATTTGGGCCCTCTCAAAAGGTAATCCTACATTATAGAAACTCAACAAGATTTACACCAATTTTCAACATCTTGTTTACAAGAAGCTCAATAAAATCTTTTGCGTATTTTCTGTAATGATTTATTAACACCAAAATGACCCCCAAAGGAGAATCATGGGCTTCTTCTAAAACAGTGCTTACATAATTTCTAGGAACAACTAATTGAAAAACTTTTGTTTTGAAGTTAGAAAAAATTCATTCCCTGTACAAGATATCATCAAGAACAACTAATGATTCATACTGAGATAAATATACTTTCATATATTCACCTCCAGAAGAAATATCCTGCCACGTCAATTTGACACTCTCTTTTTTACTTTTTAAAATAGCTCGAATGTCATCATCCTGATATTGACGATTTCGCTAATCTGTGATATTTCTTCAAAAATAATACGTCTTACTAAATTACCAACTTCATATTTTGATTCAACATTAAAGCAATATCTATAAGAAAAATTATCACAAGCTCGTCTAGAGAGACCATCTGTATTGCTATGAGAAATACCTTTCCTATGTAGAATCTTAAAGTCATACTGATCTATAATTGTAGTTAGTAAAGCTCTTCATGTTAAAATAATAAGGTGTAACGTAGCGACTAGCTATTCTTGGCCAAAACCTTTTACAACGAATTAGCAACACCCGCTTCTCGCTGTAATCACTTTCCGCGATATCCCCGACTTCAACGGTACCTAAGTATACACACACAGAAAGAAAGAAGAGAACAGACGGCACAGGACACGCGCACAACGACACTCGCAAATAAACTCTTACAGCATGTGCTTAATTGATGGTTCATTTAATGAAATTAATTTTATTCATTAATTGTTAATAACGATAATCGTTCTAGAGCCACGCCTTCCTTCTCTCCCCTGGGTGGATGAACTTGGAACACAATAATAGTCACACCACTAGTTTTCCCCGAATTTCCTCGATTGGATGACCAGGGTGCCTAGAAAAAAACTAAAACTCGACCCAGCACTTAATACACTTACTACCACCACGACCGTTATAATTCCTTTCCCACACGATCACTCACCACGACTTCCAAGTCCTCGCACTAATTAACTCGTGGTTAAAATAGCTCTGTTATGAATAATAGAGCGATCATCGCAATCTTCCTTTACTCATCATCTCCTATCCTTATGGGTGATCGCAAGTCATCCTGCGATGCTCGCGCCACAACTAGTCCTGCGCGCCCCTACAATTCTAATTAGGCTCGCGAGTCTACTTTCTCACTTACCGCGCGCTCCGTGGTTTATCATACTCTGCGCGGTCTCTCTTTCCCTCTCCGCACGCTCCCCTTCCGACGCGCTCTCCCTACTCTCGCCGATGCGCGCAAGACTCGGCGCACGTGGCTTATCAGTATGCCACGCTCTCTTGTGCCGCGCGCGCCCGGCTATCTCTCCTGTCTCTCGCCGCGCTGCCTCCGGAGGCTCTCCCCGCGTCGCGCGGACTCCCCGTGAGCGTCGTCGCTCCCTCCTCCTCGCGCGCTCTCTGTCTCTCTCTCCCCCCGCAACCCGTTGACCTGCGCGCGTATGCATGTGGTGCGCGAGTGCGTGCGTAGCGCCTCTGCTCGTGCCGTGTGCTGTCCAAAATGGCGACAGCACACTCCTCCGGGAGCATGAGTCACGACAAACAAAGTTGTCAGTGCAAACCCAAATAAAAACACAAATCTAGAACCTTTTCATATCGATAACGTTTCGCTGGTTTGATTTCCAGCCTCTTCAGATCTTTATTAAAACAAAAATAATTAAATTACAAAAACGTTACAATATGGTTGTTAAACAATAATGCGCACAAACCTTGATAAATTAATAAAACTAATGTTTTTGTAATTTAATTATTTTTGTTTTAATAAAGATCTGAAGAGGCTGAAAATCAAACCAGCAAAACGTTATCGATATGAAAAGATTCTAGATTTGTGTTTTTATTTGGGTTTGCTCTGACAACTTTGTTTTTATCCTTATTATTTTAACATGAAGAGATTTACTAACTACAATTATAATTACGGCCTCCAAAGGAATAATGGCCAGACTCAAAGAAGGTTGAGTTTTTACAAATCTATCTCAAGAAAATATGGTTGCCAAATTGTTATTGTGCTAAAAAGATGGTCTACATTTAGATACGATCTCTCACAGTCTAACGCCAGATTATCATTTCTGAACAAATGTTGACGTGAAAAAGTTATACCAACATATATAGAAAATGGCTACACACGTATGTTTAAGTTTAATAGTAATACTTGTTATCGACAACACAACTCCATGATTAATTTACACAGCAAAAAATTATTCAAATTAGAAATCATGGATCTGTATGTACATATAAATTTCATTAGAAAACGTCTTAATGCGATAATTTACATTATGAATACTCTTAAGATAGATTTCAATACTCTGGAAAATTTCAAAAATTTTATCGAAATTAAAAGTCTAAATATTTTTCAAATATTAGAGAAAAAGTTGAATAAAAAATTTGACAACTTAGTTAAGAATAAAATAACACAGCACTCTATCACAGAAGAATAAAGAAAAATGGGTTAAAAACCTATCAGACATACAGATTCCATAGCAAGTTATTAATATAGTTTCCTTAGGTGAAAAATTCAATGTGAATTCTTCGTTTTCTAAAAAAGACATTATCACGAGAATAAAAAATTTTGAATCCAATTTTAATAACAAAACATTGTCCCAATACAAGATCTCAGAGAAATAGTAATGAAGAATATAGAATCAGTTAGCAACCGTCCTCATATTTCAACAAAATATAATAAAGAACTGCAAAGATTTAAAATTTACTAATCGATATTGCAAGAATAAGCCTGAAATTTTCTTTACTCGTGCTGATAAAGGTAATATGACCGTGTGTCTTAATACAGAGGAATATAAATCGAAAATGAAACTTCTTCTCAGTGACATCAAGACTTACAAAATTGTAAAAAAGAATCCTTTACAATCCTTACAATCTAAAGTTCACAATATTTTATCTCAGTTCAATAACAATAATTATCTAGATTTCAAATATAATAACGACAGTTTAACTCAGACCAATACAGTTCTTCCTAAGGCTTATGCACTACCAAAAATACATAAAATAGATATCCCTCTTAGACCTATCATTTCAACTATCAATAGCCCTACTAACTTTTTATCAAAAATCATTGATAAAGAGATTAAAAAATGCATCAGTAAACCATTATCACACATTAACAATAGTTTTGAATTAAAAGAGAAATTGGATTCTCTCACAATACCTTAAGGCTATAGTTTGATCTCGTTAGATGTTTCATCTCTATTCACTAACATCCCAACTGAATTAGTTTTAAAAAGTATAGACAAACGTTTTCATCAAATTCATTTAAATTCAAAGATACCTTTCATAGACATTGTTGACACAATAAAATTTATTTTCAAACATACGTTTTTTTAATTTGATAAAGATATTTATCAACAAATTTTCGACACTTCAATGGGCTCTCCGATTTCCCCCCTTTTTGCAGATATAGTGATGGAGGACTTAGAGACGGAATGTCTTAAGATTCTTGAAGAAAAACATAACTGCACACCACTCTTTTACTATAGATATGTAGACGATACATTAAAAAAAAAACAATTAAATGTAGTCTTAGAAGTTTTTAATAGTTACAATAGCCATCTAAATTTTACTCATGAAACAGAAATTAATAACAGTATTGCCTTTCTAGACTTATCATTGTCAATTGACAACTATAAAACTAAAACTAATTGGTACCAAAAACCTACTTGTTCAGGTAGATGTTTGAATTACAACTCGAATCATACGATACAGTTAAAACGAAACTTTATATATAACTTAATTGATAGAGCCCTTTTGTTGTCTGACAATTCCTTTCATATTGCAAATATCGAAATTGTTAATAATATTTTAATAGATAATGACTATCCTGAAAGCTTTATACATTCTTGTATTGCTAAACGTATTCGCAAAATCAGGTTTAAAACTCTAATGCCATAACAAAAAAATAATATCATCATGCCGAGCCTAACAATATCACTACCGTTTCACGAAAAATTTTTCTATTCTGTTCAATCTTCTCTTTGCAAGTTCAATATTCGTTGTGTCCCACTGATGAGTCACAAACTCAACAATATAGTTAAGCTAGGTAAATACAAACAAGAAAAATGGATGGAAACGAACATTGTTTATAAATTCCAATGTGATAGTTGCCCAGCGAAGTATATTGGTCAAACTAAAAGAAATCTTAAGAAAACAATTGACGAACATAAAAAGACACCTTTAGAGAAATTGTTACCAATACATCTAAATGAAAATCCTTCTAATAAATTTAACTTTGATAATGTACAGATTCTATATAGGGAGATGAATAAATATAAAAGATTAGTTTCAGAAACGATTCATATCAATACACATAGTGACACTATCAATAGGCAAGACGATACACAATTTTTTAGTAAACAATATCATAGAATTTATAGATATCTTATGGACACATAATTATCAACATATACCAACGCATCAAAATTTTCATTAAAATTATTTACTTAATATCAATGTTTCAATTGTTTTAAAAATTACTCTGGTCATTGAATTTTATAGTTAATTTTTACCACGTTTATTCAATAATGGTTTTCATCTAATTTCATAATGCTTCCTGGACTTCATACTAGTATAATATCATACATCAATTTTTTCTACGACGCGTAATAACTACAGTGTTTTTGGTTACCATGTCTATTGTATGATTAGTTCTCGATACAGTATTATTTGTTGACACAATATGTTCTCATGCGAATTCATGACTATGTATATTTTAAATATAGACTGTATACTCTATAGTACGTGTTGACTAGAGAATATTATTCTTACAATTTTTGACGACGATGTAATCGATTTAGTTTTATTAATTTATCAAAATCTGAAGAGGCTGGAAATCAAACCAGCAAAACGTTATCGATATGAAGAGATTCTAAATTTGTGTTTTTATTTGGGTTTGCTCTGACAACTTTGTTTTTATCCTTATTATTTTAACCTGAAAAGCTTTACTAACTACAATGAAACAATATACAGTTGTAATAATATTAAAGTCAGAGATGAATCCTGAAGAACTAGCCAAGAGGAAGGAGAAAGAATTTAATACAGGGCCACTGTGTTTTCTAACTCAGTCTGTTGATAACAACTCACAAGTTCTGATGAACAGTAGGAACAATAAGAAGTTGCTTGACTGTGTGCGACGGTGGAGCAATGACCGTCATTTTTTCGTCAATATCAGAAATTGTTGTGACCGCGGGTTGTGATGCCGCCATCTTGGTCAATTTTTATGCTGTTGTGCATGTGCCGATACAACATCACATGTATCATCATTCATCAACGCATGTTCGAAGCATAGTATTGGCAATAAAATCATAGCCGCCTGCACTTGTATATATGACCAAGCCTCTGTCAAATCGACAAGTTAAAAAATAGATTTTCTTAAAACTCTCATAGAAAATTTTCTGCTAATCATTCTGGATACCCCTAAATTTTTTTAGATTTTTTTTTACCTATACTTTTGACGATATAAGAGATCAAAAACTGAATTTTGATGATTTTTTTCATTTTTGACCGATTTTCATTAATTTCTAACTCCTCAAGGAAGCATTTTTCACGATAAATAAGAAATAGTTTTTTTTTGTAAAATTTTCTCAGGTTTTCAATAAAAATAGTTTCAAAGCTTTATGTGTACACTATCCTTCAAATACCTCCAAATCACAATGAAAATTCAGAAAGAAAAAAATTGCTCCAAGGTATCTCCACCGACGAATTCATGGAGATACCTTTTTATTTTACGAAGTAACTGTATAAATCCTAGAATGGGCCGTGATAATTTTATAACCTAAAAAACTGCATTTAGTTTTTGATTTATAAAAAAATGTCTTATACAGGTCTGAAAGAAATATAATTAAATTCTATGAAAAATTACGAGAAAAAAAGTCTATGTAACATATGTCTAAATTTTGTTTCTTTTTTATGTTTATTGTAAAAAATACTTCCCTGAGGAGTTAGAAATTAATGAAAAACGGTCAAAAATGCAAAAAATCATCAAAATTCAGTTTTTGACCTCTTATATCTTCAAAAGTATAGGTCAAAAAAATCTAAAAAAATTTAGTGATATCCAGAATGAGTTTGGAATTTGGAAATTGGGAATTGTGAAATTTGGAATAATTACAACTCCTAGAAGGCCGTTCTATTCCGTTCCACATAAATATACAATGTGTACATTTGGAAACTCAAAATGTAAACACAGTATATCTATATATATAGGGAAGTTTTCTAACAGTGTATGATTTTAAAAAAGTCAGGTACGTTTGTCTTCATATGAAGTATACGTGTGAATTTTTTCAGATCCCGAAAGCCGATACACGCGGAGAAAAAAATCTTTACGAAAAAAGCCGTTTTTTTACTTATATAGGCTCAGGAGGGGTCCAGGAAGACCGGGTTTGCGTCAAACTTCTCCTTTTTACATATAGAAAGACTTAGTAAACTTAGTTTACCGATCCCCGGAAGGGGGCATTTCGACTTACTTAACGGGGGTTACCCTTTATCTCTCTATAAATTAAAATTAAGAATACATTGCACTGTTTTTCTTATTAGAAATATAAGTATTAATGAGGGTTTATGTAATGGAACTCGATTAAAAATATAAGATTTAACGGATAATTTATTGTTAATGGCACGCGAAGCGTGCTTGATAACCATAGTAAATAAATAAAATGATAAAAACCAATACCCACGAAACGCATTGAATGCAGCTAGTAATGGTCAAAACGAATAAAAAAATCAATTGACAGTTATACAAATATACAAAAGAATGTTCGTGCATAATTTGAACACAATACACGTATATATAGGAAGATTTAAAATCCGTTCCCCTATGCCCAGCGCGAGCAGATCTATCAGACCGGCTTAACGAAGTTTACTTTTAGAAAAATAATAAGCATGAGTTATTTTCTACTTGCTTAAAACATTTGGTTTACAAGAAGGAATTATACCTATGCTTCTTGAAGTATTTAAAATAGGTTTTAATTTATTTTATGTTATGAAAAAATTTCTATAAAATGGTAGTATATCTGTTCTGGTTGTTCAATTTTATTCTTATCGCCATCATTAACATTATTAAAAAAAAATAATTATAATATTATACTGATATAGAAGTACAAGTGTTGTTAATAATATAAGAATATCAGCTAATTGAAAATTTTATTTTGAGCTCTTTTTGACCCATTCTGTTACCAGCGATTATTAGGAATTATTTTAAAATATCTATTTTTAGCTATAATTTAGAAATCTTTATTAAGTATGTATGTAACAGTAAGACTGGTCGTATTTTGATGTCCTATCAAAAAATTGGTAGAAAAGGTACGTGTGTATCGCGGTGTATATTATTCTACATTATACTAAAATATATAGTTCGAAATATATTAAAATTTATACACAAACACACACACACACAAAACCTTATAAAACAAATACAACTATCACTGCTTCCGTTTTCTCCGTGCCCAAGACCTCGAAAGTCAGCGACTAACCCTCTTATTCTTATTTTTATTACCAATTGAATTTCACAAAAGATACTCTGGTACACAAGCAACGATGTAACACTAATTGTTTATAAACAGATCGTTTTTATAGAAACTTTATTTTAGGGACAATAAGAGAACACTGAAAGTAGAAATCTCTCTTGAAAAAGTGATGTATGAAATCTGTCATCACAATAAGACTATTTTGATGGGTTGTTGCAGACTTATTAGATTGGTATTAGAGAATAGGCGCGAACCTCTTCTGTTTATTCTTAAAAAAGTGAAGATTGAAGTCTGTCATCACAAGAAGACTGTTTGGATTGGTTGTTGCAGACTTATTAGATTGGTCAATTACATAATAGACGTGAAAAGCTAATATGTTTGAATTTCCAGGTTTGCATACTTGAGTTTATAAGTATTTAAAATTGAATCGTTAAAATAGTATAAGACAGATTTCATTATCATTTTTATCAAAATGTTATTATTGTTCAATTTAAACTGATTGACAGAAACATATACGTTGAAAAGAACCTGATCGTGCTTATAGCCTCAAAAAACGAACAAATAAATAAAATAATGAAAAGTAATACGCGCGAAGCGCGTTCAATGTAGCTAGTGATAATCAAAAAGTCGTTGCAAATGAAAGATTTACAGGCCATTAACAGACAAAATAAAAACCGTATTGTTCTATGAATATTTAAAATTGGAAGTAAGTTTGCATTACTTAAAATTTTATTTTGTATTACAAACAATTATTCTTATTTTAGCTGTAGCTTATAATGAAGGACTGTGAATATTATTCTGATTATGCTTAATTTTCTAACAATCTTTCTAGTTTAGGAATAAACTATAAAACAAATACAATTGAGGTTATACTAAAAATATTGAATAAAATTGTTATTAAAAAGTAAAATAAATTTTAAACTGAAAATAATTCAATGTTAATTTTTTTATCTAGAGTAAGAATTACATTTTATTACACAGAGTAATTTATTTTATTTCATTCTATTTTTTACAAGGTGTAAGGTATACGTATAGTTATCACATAAAATATAGGGAACTTCTACAAATTCACGCCTGCGTGTGCGCGTGCGTTCGAAGGGGAGAAGCAGAGGTACCAATTGTCCGTCGATGCGCAAACTGATTTTGAAATGTTACTGTCTTTGTTCTGTTTAATTATTCATTTCAATTCCTTTTTATTAGTTAAAAACCGCTGATTCGACTCAGTCGGTAAAAGTTAAGTATGGCACCTCTTTCGGCTCTTACTTCCATATCCTGATGTGCTACATGCATCAGTAGAGCATATGCCGTCATGTCAATGTTCTCTGAGTCAGCGGCTGCAGCACGAATTCACGACCCCCACTAAACGAAGCCTCCTTCCATGCGACGGAGAAGAAGATGAACGCCACGGGCGGCCCCGTAAAAGTCTCAGTCTACGCGTTACTATTTGAGTTTCTATTTATTTAAACATTGAATAAAGTGATTCTTATTTTTATGGGATGCTCGAGTAGAAAGAAGCCTAAGCTTTCTACAATGAAAGTAAGAGTACATTACGTATAGAGAATCTTACCCCGTTACAACTGGTTATAAAATGATCCCGATCCATTATGGGATTTATACAGATACTTCGTACAATAAAAAGGTATTTCCATGAATTTTTCGGCGGAAACACCTTGGAACGGTTTTTTTCTGTGCGAATTTTAATGTTAGATTTGGAGGTATGTGAGTGACAGTGTACACATACAGCTTTGAAAATATTTTTATTAAAAAACTGAGAAAATTTTACAAAAAAAAAGGTCTTTTGTACTTATCGTGATAAATGCTTCCCTGAAGAGTTATACATGAATCAAAATAGGTCAAAAGTGCAGAAAATGCTAAAACCATCAACTTTGACTCTCTGCCACTAAAAAACTATAAGCGAAAAAAATCTGAAAAAATTCAGGGTAACTTATGGGATGGTTACGAAGCGATTTAGGTGATTATATATGTGGCCAAGTCTCTGTCAAATCGAGAGGTCAAGAAATAGATATCTTGAAACTTTCAGAAAATGTTCTGTTACTCATTCTGGATATCCCTGAATTTTTTTAGATTTTTTGTACCCATAGGTACTAAGATCCCATAAATAACAGTTATATATCGTTATATATATTTACACTGTAAGAAAACTTCCATATATATAGATATACAATGTGTACATTTGGAAACTCAAAATGTATACACAATATATCTATATATATGAAAGTTTTCTAAGAGTGTATATTTTACGACATATATAATATGACTAATAGCAGCTTTATTAGCTCCAAAGATATAGTAACGGTCCTTCTCGTATGGGATCAGCGGTATTTCCGTAATTCACATGCATATATTCGAAGACATAAACTCGATTACTGCGATCCAACAGAATAGACTAATGTCTGTACTATAGCAAATCATCGGCCTCGACGTATAAAGTTCTATATTTTTATCCAGTGAATCATTCCATTATTGTTGAAACCTTTAAAAAATGTTGAATTAACAAAATTAAAATTTACATAAAAGTAAATTACACAATATTTCTTGTTTTCTGGATGAATACTTTTCTATTTACAATTTATGCAAAAATTTGTTAGTATTCAATATCAAATTAGCTATATAGGATTAGCAAAATACAGAATATACTTTGTAAAGTTATTTGTAGCTTGTGTAGAAAAAAACATTATTCTCATATATTAATATTAAGTTGATAAATTTAAGGAAATGAATGAAAATTAAAATACAATAAATTAATGATTTTTTATCTATGCATCAACAATATTACTTAATAAATACATAATCAATCATGCTATTTAGTAAAGAAATGTATAAGTATTTCTAAATCTTATTATACACTTGAGTATTAAAAATTATTACGGAAGTTCGAAAAATCTCAATTTAACTATTTATAAATTTGTAAAAGTATCCAATAAAACTACAAATTATTCAGAAATTGAATTTTTAAAAAAATAAAGTTTAATAATTGTTTTATATTTTTTTCTTTATTTTCAAGTTAGTGCAAATCTATAATTGAGACGTCAAAGTGGGTCTGTCAGATCTAGCAGGAATTTTTACAGTAGCCACTGCTTTTCATATGTATTTTTCACAGCGCATTTTCGTGGCGCCTTGCAGCGGCGTCTTTCACTCTTTTTACCAACTCATTTAAATTTTAATTTCATTTAAAATTTTCGTATGTGTTTAAATTACGTATATATGTATAAAATATATTAACATTAAATCAATTAACGTATTTTCTCTGTTTGATATCTAATTAAACCGCTTTTTTATATTATTTTTGTGTTAAAAATTCATTAAAAAATTATTTTTATAAATTTTAAATTAATACTTTAAAATATTAAGTTTCTTTCTTTTAACCGTAAAATTGATTGTAAGAAATTGGTTCTTGATGTGATTACGTTTGCGTGATAAAACCCTAATTGGTTGAAACTGGTGGCACGTTCCTATAGAAGTTTATTGACATTTTTGCTTATATCTTCGGTAATTTTTCAAATATGTCACTTAACCTTTTTTTACAAGTTTAAAATAATATATAGAATCGAAAAATCAAATAAAAAAAATATTAATTTGTTTTCGAAATTTATAGGTGTAATACCCCCTTAATACCAAATCAGAAACCTTAATAACCATTACTATTTTTAGCAATATTGATGTTCGGATTCAACAAGCAGAACTGGAATACAGACTTGGAAGAGAAGAATTGGAATTGTTAACACTGCGTGAAGAAAACAGATATCTGCAGTGTGCTTTTGATTCAGTGGAAACTCAAGAAAAACAAAAAAATTCCACCATTTTCAGGTACGAATTCTTCTTTTTCGGAAAAAGTTAGTATAAAATCTTGAAATTATAAAAATTGCATGTTGTGACGTATTTTTATTATATAGCTGTATTGCTGGATCTACTCAAGTAACAATACATTCTGTAGTAATGAGGGCAGATCCAAAGAGCCCTCCCTTTGGGGTAGGACTCCAAGAAGGCGTTGTGGGTTTGTATGTAGATTGGGCTGCTGAAGAGTCAGGACTTCGTAAAGGTGATAGGTTAGTGTACTTTATTAAAAAGCATTTCTTTTAATGAGATATGAATGAAATAAAATAATACTAATATTGGGAAAATACAATGCGCATAGTATAGAAACAAGAAGGTTTAGACATAGTTCATGCTAAAAAGTCATGCGATCTTACATAAGCGAACATTTATAGCTTTTCATGTACAGAGATTATATCATAAAGCACGGGAGCATTTCGAAGGTAAGTATAGAGTAAGCCTGAGGGGCGACCGCGTGATGATATACATTTAAATGAACGCCCAAGATTTTGAACTATTCACTGCGTTTTAAATTGCATTAGTATTCATCCAAAAGAAAATAAGCATAATCTCTCCATTTTACTATGTGACCACAAAAAGTTTTGAGTAAAAATATTATCTCGTCCAAAAGATGCAGACAACGATTTTCGACTTTTCGTCATGTTATTGTCACATCCGGTTTGCAGATTAGCAGCTTTGACGATACTTCCGGCGTATATACATATACACCCATATATACCACCGACAGGTGGTGGCACTGATGGGTGGTAAGATTAATTGATTGATTGAGTTTTATTTGACTAAAGACTAAGCTCCAGTATAGTCAAGACATTTTAAAGGAACGGCAATGTCTTGGGTTTGCAGTGGCGATATTGATTAAAAATAAAAAATAGATGTCAGTATCTTAAAAATCAAAATAAATATAAATAATGAGGAACACATAAGTGGTAGCCTCACAATAAATAATAATTACAAATCAAAGTAATAAACAATAAAAATGTAGCACTTTACAGAAAAATCTTACAAAAGTTGATACCGTGCGTTACAGATAGCTTAGCATAAAATTATAATCGTGTCATTTAATATTAAAGGCTGATTTGAGGCATAACTTCCGCAGCCGTGATATAAAATAGGGGTGCGAGTGTAATTGGCGCAACTGGCGAGGAAGATTATTTCATAGACGAGTCATATTTATGGTATAGGAGGACTTGTATACGTCAAGACTCGCAAATCTAATCTGTAAGTCGAAGTGTGAACATCGCTTTGAACCGGTCCTACCTATCGCGGAATGCGAAACGCTCGGAGAGATATCGTGGCTTAGAGTCCCGGAGAACTTTGCTCAGTAGACAGAGGCATAAAAAATCACGGCGGGCAGTCAATGGGAGCAGCTCGTGCGACTTGTTGACACGCGTGATGCGGTCCCATTTTCGGAGGCCAGCTACAAAACGCACCGCCGCATTCATGCACCGTTACATTTTTGTGTACAGCTCGTCATATTAACTTGGTGTTTTTGGGTAGTCAGTGTGAGCATTTGCGGAGCCTGCTTAATGCCGCGTACGCTTTTCGGCATGTTGTGGCGCAATGCTGAGAAAAAGTGAGCGTAGAGTCCAGCGTACAACCTAACAACTTGATTTCTCTACACACTTCAATAGTCTGTCCGTCTATGTATGGATTTGGGGGGGATTTTCTAGGTATAGTTTCGACATAAAAGTGCGGACACCGACCAAATCGCCTGGGTCTTTTGAGCGTTAATGACGAGCCCGTTTGACCTGGCCCACGTGGACAGGTTTTGTAGATCGTCCTTGATTTTCTGGACTGTACCGTTTATGTTCTTGTGAGAGCCCCGGCAGTAAATTGTGAGATCGTCCGAGCACATGTGGTGGATGCTGTGTTTGAGCACGCATGGAGCATCATTGGCAAATAGGGAGAAGAACGGTGAACCATTGATCCTGCCTTGAGGGACTCCACAGTTACTAACAATGGGCTCCGAACGCTCCCGCGAGGGATCCAAGGGCGGGCTGACATCAAGAAGTCTAGGGCCGGAAGTTTATCGATTAGTAGATCGATATTTACGAGATCAAACGCACGTGAAAAATGAATATCTACGAGTAAGACGATCTGCCTTGTGTACTGTAGCCCTTGCGAAAACCTGATTGTAGAGGGTCAACTAAACTTTTGCAGAAATGTATCGGGATATTTGTCTGTATGCCACTGTTTCTAGGATTTTCGACGCCGCGCATAGAATGCTAATGCTGGGCCTAAAATAACCGGCCTCTGTCGGTGGGGAGTGCTAGGGTAAAGTTCGGACGATGGAAATTTTCCAGGCCGATGGAAAGACTCCTGATTGTAAAGAGCAATTGAAAATATTGAGCAATACCGGTAAAACAGTCTTTCAGAAATATGACTGGAATGTCGTCGGGTCCTTTAGCATTCGAGCGAGCGGAAAGAGTCGTCTCGACCACATCCTCGACAGGAACGTGTGAGAAATAGAACTGCTCGTTTAAAGGGACAGTATCATCAATTCTGTGTTCTCTTATTGGAGACGGCCTTGAATCGCCTACAAAACATTGATTAAGCTCATTGATGTCCACAGATAGCGAGAAGGAGGTCCTGTAATTCTGTTGCATTTTTACATAAGCGAAGCCTATTGTTATAATCAGCTGCAATAGCGTTACGGATCGAAACTTTCACTCGATTACGCAGATGGTTATACTCCTCACGGAGGTTGGCTCACCTGGTACGTTTAAATTTAGCCCATGCCTTGTTACGGACATTAATAAGTGCCTTTAATGCTGCGTTCATCCACGGTGATGGTTTCTTCTTCGGAGTGAAAGAGTGGTAAGGTGCGTGCGTGTCGTATAGTCGCAAGATGTTCGATAATAAAATCTCCACTTTATCGTCGACGCTATTATGAACGAGGACTTCCTGCCAAGTGATGCTGGCTAAATCACGTTGAAAATTCTCTGGGTTAAAGTTGCGAAACGAGCGGCAGGTGATCGGCTGAGGAGCATGTTTTGGGATTTCAAATGCGATGCCCGCAAAGTGGACGATGTTCTTGGAAATGTGCGGAATATGGTGTTGTTCGTAGGTGACTACGCGTCTGAGGTCACTTATGCAAATATAATCGATGCTTGAAGGCTCGACGCCATTGTAGGTGGGCTCGAACGGAATACGTTCAAGGCCGCAGGAGTAAAGCGAGCTTTGAAGAATATTGCGCGGCGTTGAAGACTTGCTCTAGTTGATGTTGAAGTATCCCATTAAGATAACCTAATCATGCGCTACGTTACAATTCAGTAATGCCTCGTCGACGTGGGACCAGTATCCGGTTTTAGATGGGCTATAGACAACCCCGACAAGAATCCTGAGTGAGGCTGATTTTACCTGAACAAATAAAAATTCGGGCTACAAATTCTACAAACAGCTGACTCTGACGATTGGGCGACTATGGTGTACTGAAGAGACCCATGGATATACATAGCACCCCCCCCCCCCCCCTTTGGCGATCTACACGAACTAGTTTATACTAGTTCACGAATCAGTACCGTGCACCAGTGCCTGTCCGGCTTTAGCGACGACTCACAAATACCTACTATATGCACTTTGCTGTCCAATCAGGGCGGTATCTAGAACCATTTCAACATGGCCGCTGTTTGGCACTCACTAGATTTCAAACTGGATTCTAGTGACACTCACTAGATTCTAATGAGTGCCATGAATATTTAGGGATTTTTAAGAGAGCGCGATGCGACGGGCGCGCGATTGCCCGCACTTCCGTTAGATGGCGCGGCCGACGGAATTTCTAATGTTTTAACGGCTATTCAAATCCGACTAATAATTATAGCATGAGCATTCGAAATATTTTTTCAAATTTTATTTAAATTTAATACTTTGTATTTATAAATAAACAATTTTTTTCAATTTCATAGTCTAATTAATAGTAGACCATTATTATCAAATTGAAAATTAGAAATGAGATCTGAAATTGTATTAATTTTAATTCCGTGAATTTGCAATTTATTAAGATGGTTTTTCTGAGCAAACTTTTAACAATAACATTAATTTTTAACTTAATATCACATAAGTAATATAACTTAATCTAATAATATGAAAACAGCTTTTAAAATGAAGTTATAATATTATTATAGGCTTTGTTCTTCAAGTATTCAAATATAGTGTAGATCAAAATTAAAAAAAAATTAGTCCAATTAAATTTAGATGGATAATTCATAATAATAGTTTATTTCATATTATCGAGTCAAATATAAAAGCTCTAGCAATGAAAGATACATTGGTAATTGAAATTAATTATATTAATCAATGTGTTTCAAGTCAAAATAGAAAACAAGTATTTCTTAGTGCTTTTGAATGGATATTTCACAATATATATATATATATATATATAAACTTACACACACAAATATTTCGTCTACGGATAATAATAATAATAATAATAATAACAATAGTTATAAAATATTATGAAAATCCATAGATTATTGAAATATATGTAAATCAAGTTTTTTTCACTCAAATCAATTGATTGACTCATGTCCTATTTTATTTCATATTGTCATATTTTTTCTATTTTATCCCACCCTCGCTCCCCGCCACCTCTATTCTTACATCCAATAGCAACGACGACGCTGCTGCAGCTTTTTTACTATTCTATAGTTATACATGCTTTTCAGGAACCGAAGTAGTCTGAGGAATCGACTTCCAGGCAGAAGAGAAGCGGCACGCAGACAGGCGGACAAAAGATATTGGATAAATTACTTTTCTAAAACTGCAGTAGTCGGCGGATTCGAGCTTCAGGTAGAAGTAAAATGGCACGCAGACGGGCAGGGAAAAAATATTCAATAAAATGTTTTTTTCAAACCAACGTAATCAGGGAATTCGAGCTTCAGGCAGAAGAGAAACAGCACGCAGACAGGGAATGTAATGATATTAAAAAAGAATATTATTTCGAAAGTAACGTCGTCGGAGGATCCAAACTTAAGGCAGAAAAGAAGCGGGACGCAGGCAGGCAGAGACAAAATATTTTGAAAAATGCTCTCTTAAAACCGAAGTAGTCAGAGGATCCGAGTTCCAGGCAGAAGAGAAACGGCACCCAGACAGGCAACGGAAAGTTATTTAATAAACTGCTTTCGTAAAACCAAAGTAGTCGAGGGCTTCCAGTATCAGGCAGAACAGAAGCGGCACGCAGGCAGGCGGAGAAAAGAGATCGAATAAACTGCTTTTTGTAAAATGAATGTGGTTAAGCGATCCGACATCGAAGTAGAAGAGATTTCCACTTTAATGAATTATAGAATTGAATATATGACTTCATACAAGGGATCCGTGCCTTTCTGTAAGCCAATAATGTGTTAAATAACCAACTGACTATTCACGAATCTTAGAATAGATAAAGTTGTTAGATCTTAAACTTCTGCTCTGCTTATGTATTAACGAGTCTATATAAGATTTAATGCGGAGAAATAATCTTATTAACTTCGAGGACGACTTTGGGATCTGAACCCAGTCTGGGTGGCAGAGTCTGCCTGCCTGTGTATCGCTTCTTTTCTGTCTTAATCTTGGACCACCTGACTACTTTGGTTTTAAAATAGCATTTTTTTTAAATAGCATTACTTCCCCTGCCTGCGTACTACTTCTCTTTTGCCTGGAATACAGATCTCCTGATTACTTTGATATAAGAAAAGCATTTAATTGAATATCTTTTCTCTGCCTGTCTGCGTGTCATTTTACTTCTGCCTTCAACACAAATCCCCCAACTACTCTGGTTTTAGAAAGGCATGTTATTGAATATCTTTTAACTGCCTGTCTGCGTGCCGTTTCTCTTCTGCCTAGAACTCGGATCCTCTGACTACTTCGGTTTTACAATATAATAAAATTTTTTAACACAATTTACGTACCTACATACATTTTTCCGAATAATAGGATGGTATAGGATTGTTTGATTTCGTTTTTACCTTAAATTAGTACCTTATATACCTTAGTTAGTAGTTATAAATCTAGTTTATAAGGTTGCGATCGCTTATCCTGAACGAAAAATCCAAAATTGAGATTTTGCTTAGAAAGAAGAAGCTTAGAAAAAGATCCTGCACGCAAAATTCCGCTCGGAACATTTCCGATCAGCAGGTCAAATAAGCGTTACGTGGGCGAGCGAAAACGCGTATAATTCAAAAAGTCGTATTTTCGCGCATATAGTTTGGAAAAAAATGTTATTTTTGCTTTGAGTTTGGGATACAAAAATAAGCTTGAGAATGAATTCCGCACCCGAAATTCCATTCTGAACCACTCCGTTCAGCAGGTTAAATCGTTACTGCTCATTTGTTGTTAATTTTGTAACTTTTAAATGGATAGAGATGTCGGGGTGGGGCAAGCGGCGTATTTTGTTGCTAATTTGTTGCTTTGAGATAGGCCATGTCCAAAATTCCAAGGTCGACGAAAACCATGCACATCTGATATTGCGCTCCCACAGTAAATAAGCATTGAAAAAAATGCATTGAATGAATCTAAAACTATTGCTTAATTGGTTACTTGTTTGTTGTTATTTTGTTATGCTATTCGCGATTTTGTTGCTCTAGCCGTTTCTATCCAGCCATATCGCGGAAACGCAACAAAATCGGGAATAGCGTAACAACTTAGCAACAAATTAGCAATAAATTAGCAACGAATTTAGGAACAATTTTCATTGTGAGGTTATATAGTGGCGGTGCTATAGCTTAATAGACATCGCGTTTTCACTCTCCCACGTAACCCTATTTGACCTGTTGAACGGAATGGTTCCGGATAGAATTTCGGGTGCAGGATTTATTCCTAAGCTTATTTTTGTGTCCCAAACTCAACGCAAAAATAACATTTTTCCCCAAACTATACGCCCGAAAATACCACTTTCTGACGTATACGCGTTTTTGTCCTCCCCCGCAACGCTTTGACCCATTGAACGGAAAGGTTTCGGACGGAAATTCCCGTGCGGGATTTTCTTCTAAGCTTATTTTGGTGTGCCAAAGTCAATGTAACAATAAAATTTTTCTCCAATTGAAATGCGCGAACAATACGGTTTTTGGAATTATATGCGTTTCCGCTCTCCCACGTAACGCTTTGACCCCTGAACGGAAATGTTACGAGTGGAATTCTCACTATTGCCAACTACGGCCGCATCCAGCGCGTGACCTTCTATGATGATACAGCGCTGAAGACCAAGAATTACACTCTTAACTCGTATTTTTAGAGCGGCAAGGTTAATTGCGGCTTGAAGAGCGGCCTTAGTTTCCTTAAAATCACGGAATTTCTTTTTTGCTTCTTCACTGGGACATATAATAACGCGCTCAACACTCTCGAAGACAAAAGGCTTGTTTTTCTTCAGAGAGATTTTCTTGGACGGAGGTACCGGCGCGGATGGTGTGAAATGGAAGTTTTGCGCGGTGACATCAGCAAAAGAATGGACGGTCGGTTTATTTGAGTGCTCATTCGCGAGGTTACATAACGCATTATTTGCCTTTACAATACTATCGCAAGCAATATCCGGCTTCTCAGTTTGACACTCGGTCGCAAGCAAGGTCAAATACGCGGTGGTGACAACACTATATGCATCGCACATTACATTAATCGCTTCGCAGATATTGTTTTTCTTCTCCGGCTGCTTTGCGCTGGCTAACCAGCTTAATAGAGTGGCGCGGTGTTTGCTGATAGACATTGACAGTTCATTTACCTTTGAGAACGTTGGTAAAGGTGAGTCAGCGGTATCCGTCTCGTTAGTTGTGTTATCGCCCTCGTCTTCGGGCGGTTTTCGTCGTCTCTTTCTCTCTCGAGAGTGAGAGTGAGAGAGACAGAGAAGCGTTCGTTTTATATTTTTTGACTCTAGGTGTTGGAACACATCAAGTACGTTGTCTAGGTGTTCGAGGTAGCCGTTATATTTATCGTATAGACGGATATACGTTATATCCAGGTTGCGTATAATTTTTTAAACACGTGTTCGCGTGCTAGACTCGAGTGTCATTCTGCTAATGGGATTTCCCTGTGATGTGAGGAAAGATGCATATCCTAGGGAAGTCTCTGGTGCACGAATGCATCCAGGTCATTGTCCAGGGCGTATCTGAGGATTACGGGACAGTAGTGGTTCTTTAAAGTTCCACTAGCCAATGGAGGAGATTGGGACAAGAACTCTAAAGAGTTCCACCACTGATGCCAAGTCAGGCGGGATAACAACGAGAGCCGAAGCAAGTTGGGTATATGGGCGGTTCTCGAAAGTTAAAGAAATAAACTGTTAATTTTATTTTGGCAGTGGTCGCTTAAAGCTGACCCATACATCATTCCGAAACTTTCTCGTGGTCGGTCTGAGCTCAAACTGAATGCAATGTAAACTTAAAATTTTCACATAATTTCTTGGAATTTATTATTAAATAAACTTTACTTATTAGAGTTGAAGATTGTATTGAAACTTGAAATTTAAAAATAGTTTGGAGTTGACCGCTAGATCAACAAAATTCATGCATCTTTCATGTAAGAAGTGATCGCTTGGAAGTGATTTAAAATTTATTTTAAGTTGATCGTTGAATAAACTTGACATTTTGTACATCAGAATTAGTCGCTTCAAGCTGACCGCTAGATAAACTTAAAATTTTGTTGTGATGATTTTTTAAGAAAATAATATAAAAAAGCTTTAAATAAAACTAAAACAACATTAACTGCCTGGTTTGATTTAAATAAATCAGATAAATATGCAAATATACCTCAATATTATAGTTTTTCAAAAATAAAATCTTGGAAGAAACGAGAAAGAATGCAAAAGAATTGTACAATTAGAGGTTTAAATGTTGTATCACCTAAAGATATCGAACGTTTTTCCTTAAATTAATATTAAATCATGTAAAAGGAGCAACGTCGTTTAAAGATTTACGTACATACAACAATATTGTATATGAAACTTATGAAGAAACAGCTATTTAGATGGGGTTAGTAGAACATGATTCTCAAATATATAATATTTTTGAAGAAGCATGTAGTATAATGTTACCATTCCAATTACGTAAATTTTTTGCGTGGTTTCTTTTAGCA
>JAWWEQ010028027.1:0-24320 GCA_035583055.1 Torymus tubicola
ATTCGCAGGAACGAGAGCCAAACGGGTTCGATAGAATACGGAGAATTGAGACGCTTATTTTCTCCGTATTTTATCCGTGAACCTCGCTATAATTTATAATTAGTACTTTTAGTAAAATAAAAATACAAAAAATTAAATATATAGATAAAAAACAATATTTAAAGTAGATTAGATACAGCATTGACTTAAAATAAGTTGTTAATTTCTTAGTAAAAGCTTTTTAATACTGTTTCATAATAGGGATCTGCAGTGAGTTTGTGTACCTACTGTGAAACGAACTATTTATTTAATAGAAAATAGTAAAAATATCATAAAATTTGTATATAATTTGAGTTTTAGATACAAAACCTACATTATTAACTACAATATATGTTTCAAAATTGATTAATCACTGAAAAATTACTAAAACAGCAAAGAGAAAAAAAGAACAGTTTTGGTTCAAATGGCAGTCAATTTACAAGAGTTGGGAAACGGTTAAGACTAATAATTTTTTTTCACATTCTATACATGAAAACTCATAATTATTAATGTATATATAAAAACAAATAACGCATGAATCTAAATATATTTTTTTATACATTTTATCTTTTTCAAATTACTTCTATCTTAATTTGCATTACACTGTTTCATAATAGGGACTATTTTTTGAAGTGTTTCATAATTGGTACTTTTACCTTACTCACGATAGACTCTTTTATCATTAAACTCATAAGAAACCATTATGCTAATATTCACACATTAACAAACAATAACTTAAAATATGTTCAATTTGAAATAATTAACAGTTGATAAATTAAAACTCGACTTTACCGACTATCGTCCACTTACCTTCAGTCGGTTACTTAAATTCCATTATTATCAATTGCCGGTAGCTATCAACATACCAGAAGCGTTTAACGTTTTAACTTTACCTTTAATGTTTCTAACGATAACGTTGTAAGATTTCACTAAAATTAATTACTAGTATGTCAATTACATCATAAAGTGTTGCGCATAAAAGTAGAATAAAAAAAAGGATGAATTGAATAGCAGGTATTTCCAATTACACGTGGCTCCTTGCGTTGTGCGCTAATCATTAAATTCTGAAAAACCACCCTTCTGAAGTATAAAAACTTACTGACACTTAGCAGCTCACGTTTTCTACCTATTCCTCTCTTTCTCTCTCCTATAAGGGGGGTTGAAAACGCGCGCAGACAAGTAAGAGACACACGCGCGAGTCACCACCTGTCGCGCGCATGCGCACCT
Source organism: Torymus tubicola (assembly GCA_035583055.1). Classification (NCBI taxonomy): domain Eukaryota; kingdom Metazoa; phylum Arthropoda; class Insecta; order Hymenoptera; family Torymidae; genus Torymus; species Torymus tubicola. The sequence goes on from JAWWEQ010028027.1 coordinate 1,246, forward strand.
GGTATCACAGCCTTCTCTCTATATATCCCCTGTCCAGGATTCCCGACGGTGGTGTGCGAGCGAGACGACCAGTGGTCGAGCACGCTATACACACACACATACATACATATACCGTCAGGAGTCAGGACTGTATATGCGCGCGGGGGAATTTCTCGCGAGTGAGAGGGAGATAGGTATATACACAGAGTGGCGGTGGCGGCAACGGCAGCCAGCCAGCCAGTCCACACGTATATTACACCTATACTATACAGTCGTGCGGCCGTGTTCGCGGCGCGCGAGTGATAGTCGAGTGAGCGAGCCCGAGGCCTACACACAGGCAGTCAGTCTCGAGCATCAGAGGCAAAATGGCGAGCGAGCCGCATTGACAGGTCGCCGCTGTGTCTCGCGTGCGATATTACATTCAGTCGCGAGCTTTTTAACAGTCGCGACGCGTTATCCACGCTCCACCGTGACGTTGACATGTGAACGCGCCAGTGACAGTTTGCGTGCGCGAATCAGTGATAGCGCACCCTCGGTTGGCGCTGTAACAACACGCGCTGCGAGCCAAACTACTACTACTACTACTGCTGCTGCTGCGTCTGCCTTTTTTCGTCCCTTCGAGGCTCACGGTGAGGATCCGCAAGCACACTCGTACTATATTATATACATCCCTCGTCGTATTGACAGCTACCCTACATATCTATCTATGTTGTTTCCTTGTTACACGCTGGGATTTTCTAGCCAAGGAAGTAGTGCCACTGGTACTTTAACAGCACCGCGGTTGCTACGATAATGGTTCTTGCACAAGGTGCACAGGGTGTCGAAACGAGGGTGAAAGGCTTTTTGCACGGTTATTGTATACGTGTGTATGTACGTGTGTGTGATATATGTGTCGTCGTCGTGCAGGCTGCCGTTTTGCTCGAGCGACTCTTCCTCGCGAGTTGCACTTGGCTTTTCCCCGCACACGCGCACTTCAGTCTTTGTTTTGGTGAATGAGAGAGGTGCACGCGCCCGCGCGTATATATGTATGTACAACGCCGCACGCGGTTTTTGCGCGCTATCGAAGTGAGAGAGAGGATCGAGGTTGTATGTTTTGGTCGAGACATTTAAACGTGCTCGTGTGTCTAAAGCTCGATGTAGGTATAGTACATTTTGATCTGATTGTCTGATTGGAATTACTCTCGAAGAAAGGCATAATATTTTGATAATTATATATTCACAATGGTTGTGCTACGCTGGTTCTGCGAATGGATCAGGAGTATAATGGCTTTGTATTAGAGACTGCACAGAGATGTTTTCAACTTCTGCTCCGAAATAGATTTCCGTGTTTGGAAACTCAATGCTTTGTTCTTTTTTTTATTAATGCATGTCATTATTACTTTATTGATTTTTGTGTGTAAATGTTACTTTAATCAATTCCATTAATTAAAAGCCTAACACATTCACCTGTCCATTATTTACGCATCATCATTGCAACTTCTGTCCATTACTTTTGTCAAGGAAATATTTTTAAATTGCACCTTGATGATAATTTCAATTGACAGTTAGAATGACTTTGCATCTTTTTAAATTTATTTTCCAGTTAATTTTATTTGCGTTTTTCAATAGCTTTTTTGTACTATTTATTCTTTATATAAAAAATAAAAAGTTGAACACATAGATAATAAATACATTGTACTGATTATTCATCGCAACATATGATTTAAATATACTTTACATAGTTCTGTTCGACTTTAGTAGGTATAAAGACAAACGTGTTATTTTAGTTGAGTCCCTTTCTAGTCTAGCAAATGACGTTTATCCTCGTATAGTATTGTCAGTGTTGTGCAACAATTGACATTGAACGCTATTTGCTTTAGGTGTGCTCGAGTACCTAACCTAAATCATTTTTTGTACTCATCAAAGTAACCTACGTGTATGCCATATTCACAATACTAATTGTGCTTAGTTTGTTTTGTTTCCTTGCAGTGTGAATATCGATTGCTTTATTTTCGCACCTCATGTGTCCCAGAAAAATGTAACTGTAATATCTACATTTTTGTTTTGAAAAAATATTTCTTTCTAATTGTTAGTTCGTTTATATGTTTTATATTAATTACACTTTGCACAAATGTTTGTGTAAGGGAACATCACATTAAGTCGTTGCTATAACATTAAAATAGTAGATTTATATAAAAAAGTTTGTCAAAAATTTATCCTTCAAGTGGCATACATCTATAGGCTTAAATAACTAAAATTATTTAGCAAATTGAATTTAAACTATATAAGAATAATCCAAAATTTTACTTTTAGAGTATCAAGTGTCACTTATATGTTATAAATGAAATCGGATCTATTGACTCCGCTAACTTGTATGTTTCCCGATAATCTAATTACGAAATCTAAACTTGCTCTCGCAACTCAAGTTCGAAGGTTCTCTGTACTACGAGAAATAATTATCGAATACTTGTCGAGAATTAATAAATTACTAATAAGGGCAACTTTAATTACAAATTTTAACAAAATATATTCAACAAGTACAAAGTACTTGATTACTTCATCATTAATACTATACCAATTGAAGTTTATTTTCAACAGAAACAAATATATAAGTTAAATTAGTTTTCTACATCTATTGAAATAATCTCTTATGGTAAATGTTTTTTTTTAATTCTTAACATTTATATATAATTTTTTTAATTCAATATACCTTCAAAAGAAACTGATATACTTATGAATCTTTAATTAAATAGAATTGTATACGGAATAATTTTCGTCCAAACCGTTGGCATTCCTATCATATTTCCGATTATTCCGTGCATATGGAAATGTTAAGGCATCCTTTTCCCACGATAAATTCCAAAGTTTGCCTCACTCGCCGCATAGTTCCAAACCGATCGAGCATTTAATTCAACCCGTGCAGCTTGAATGGTACTTGCTCATCTCATCCTGCGCAAATGCCCCGTTAAACTCTACCTTTCCATCTCGATTTGTATATATAAATTTCATGAAAACAAGACTATATAATCATTCATCCCTCGACGCTTCCGTGATAGCGAGAGTAGGAGAAACCGGATGAAAAGTCACCTCTCTTTCTCTCGAAGAGAAGCTATATAATGCTAAAGTCTAGTCGAGCGTGCATCGTCGTTGTCTTCTTCCTTTCCCTCTCTTTCTTCGTTGATCGAATTTTTCGGAAAAGAAACCGGTTACTCGACGAGAGACTCTCTGGCCGGGTGTAAGTGTGCGTTGTGTCTCTTCCTCTCTCTCTCTCTCTCTCTCTTTCTCTTTGAGCGCACGTTCACGGGGAGTCATAAAGTAGGAATTGTTTTTTGGTATATCGATCCTATACGCGCGTACCGCAGGCAGCAGCAACGCGCCGGCGTCGTCCCTCTTTTTCCCCCCGGTGCTTCCGAGTCCATTGACTCTCGGTGTGTCTTCACGTGTGTGAGCATATATATATATATAAAAGCGGGTTCCTGTGCACGATTAGGCCGTTGGAATTCCAAGGGAGACGAAGAGATGCGCACACACACATATATATATATATAATGCTATATTCTCACGCGGAGAGTGTCAATGCGAAAGCTAAAGTAAGGGTTTTTCGGGGGCACGCGGTTATGGTTTTTGCGCTTTTCACGTCACGCGCGGGATGTAGTAAAGATATGTTTATTAGCAACGATACGTGTTTTCTCCTCTTTTTTAGTACGTGGGCCGTGTAAAGATCATGTTTACTGCGAGTAAAGTAAAACAAAAAAATAATACCTTAAGTGTTTCCCATTAGTATAGTTGAGAAATAATAATTGCTCGTCATCACCGTGACTATTAGAACGTGCATGACTGCGTATCGTTTTAGGTGTGGTTTTCTAAATGATGAATGTATGGTAAACAAAAAAGTATTTGAATTTCATGTTGAAGTAACGGTTGATTCATATTTTTAAATGATTGCCCTTTTGCTTTAGTATCAAGTCAAACTAGCTTAAAAAACTTTTTTAGTTTGTAATACTCATTAATAAATACATTGAATCATAAGATTTTTTTTATACATCCTATTTGATTCAAACTGTATTTACATATTTAATCTTATCACGTAATTCGATGTTACTAAAATTAATTTTTTTTAAAGATGTGAAAATTCTGATTATAAAGCTTCTAACGTAAAAAAAGTAATTATTGTTTTTTATATTGATTTTCCACCACCACATCCAATGATAGCTCACTCATAGAATATTAATTGTTTTTTGTATCGATTCCTTTTCTTATATTTGCTTTCACTTCCTGCGTGAGTATTCGTTGTGACCTCTTTATAAAGATTTTTTTTTCTAAACATTAAAAAATTCTTAATAAATTAAAGGCTGTGAAAAAAGAGTTGGCATTTAATTTATTTCAACGTAATAATATTATTATAAAAATGATACAATTTAAAAAAAATATTTGAACATCGAAAAATGTAGGTTAACTGAATTTTAAAATCAGAAAAGTTGTAGATATCATTGACAAATCAACTAATCTATATGTTAGTTTATAACTCGACATTTTAATTTTTAATATTTAACTTAAAAATGATTAATATATGTAAAGAATGATTGTATGTTAATATTAGAAAGTTGCTAAGAAGTAGTCCCTACTTTTTGTAATAGTTATATTTAACGACCATTGAAATTATAACGATCAAACCTCGTTAAAATAAACGTTTGATGTCTTTCAATCGAAAATCAGGTTGAGGACTAAGGATTCGGTGTATTTATTTGCTGTGCATATAAAGCAAAGAGTTTTGAAAAAAGACAAAATACTAAATAAAAAGAGCCACTTTGTTTGAAGTATATGCAATGGCATAAAAAGCCATTGAGATACATCGTGTTTTCCATTACTACGTCTCGTGTTATTTTTGAAGCAGCGTTTTCCCTTTCATTTGAACTTCTCGCATCCGACATTCACGAGTATCATGATTTCTGTTTATCCTTTCAATATTCACATCGTAAAATTCCCTCTCTTTCTGCGTCTCAGCTAGCTCTAAAACGAAGACTCTCGCATTGGGGATTACAAGGGGAGGGCAAGGCTTCAAAAGATCGTAAGCCAATTGTTGATCCAAGCTAATGCTCGTTTCTATAGAGAATTCTCTAGAATAAGGTAGAAAATCAAGTTCGCTCTGTTGAGAACCTAATAGACAGCGCTCAAAAGAGTAGTCGCTTGGTAATCCAAATTTGTTTCTTTTTTTCTGTCATACAATTTTCGTCGTCTGTAGAATACTTGTGAACTTCTTACGATTTCTCAATTGTAATAAATAGAATGTAATACAGTAAATAACCTTATGTGCTTCAAAAAATTGAATTTTCTTCAACTCAAAATTGTTTTAGTCATATTTTATGAAATATTAATTTGATATGTGGTTCGTTTTTTAAAGTATTTTACACGACTGTACAGTTAACTATGTAAAATAAAAACAAAACGAACTTAAGTTAGTAAATTTTACATTTTCTTTTTATGATTTTAAAATTATATGTATTCATTCTAGTTCTCATAGTAAACAAAATAAGTTGTATGTCTACATTTCAAATTACATACGAAGTAATGTCTACGTGCTTTTAGTGTTTTCAGAATTTCAGACTTTCTAAGCTTTCTTAATCGTGTTCCCTTTGAATTAAGTGCATCCTCTTTATTCTACGACTGCTATATACTTTATGTATTTGTTTACTTCTCTGAGTATAGCAGAATTTAAGAGACCTTAAAGTTTTTATTTTTTAATTGTCTTTACTTGTATAGTTACACTGAGATGTGTTTCATTTTTAACTATATGTTATAAATATATTTACTTTTTAAAGGAATAATTTTAAAACATTACTTCCGTTTATCTATTGCATGACTATTGAAGGTCATATTCAAATTTAATGTCTTTATAGAAATCCAGTTATAACTAGATATTTTTATTAAAATATTAAATTTTTTTTCCATAATGAGGCACAAACTGATGTTTCCCTTAAGAGAAGGATCAATTATAAATATCTAAAAATATGTTTATACCATGAAGCACAAATCATTAAACCACGTCAAGTTCAAATTGATGTATCCGTTATAATATATACGTTTATATCTCCCCTTTATGTATGATCTACATTATTTATTAATTTGCTTTATTCGTATTCACCGGAATTCGCTGAAAGTTGTTATCCGTAGATTGGCGCTATTATTAATTTATCCAACTGGTGTTATTATTATTATTGGTTTAAGGCCTAAAATTAAAAATTTAAATTTCGAATTAAAAAATAACAAAAATTTTTCGTTTCCTAAAATAAATGCCAAATTATTGTAACATCTATTACAATATTAAAAAGGCCAAATGTCTGTTCGTCCATCCGTCTGTCCGACCATCCCTTTTATTTCTTCTCGCCGACAAACCCTATCAATAATTCGTAAACAGTAATAATATTACGAGAAGGTATGACTTATCATTTTTCCGTATTAGTATATACAGAGTCAAACTAGACAAAATTTTTTGTAAAAAAATTTTAAATTATTTATCTTTAAATTTCGATTTGAGATTTCGATCAGTTTTTTTTTTGTTTTATCGGAATCCCTCAAGTAACTTTGAAAAACCAGTCACTGGGTAAGTTGTAACTATTAAAAGTTGCCCATTTGACTCTTTCTGAAGTACCACCGCCAGGGATTGGAGTTTGATTTTGCTTAGATGGTAACGGTCATCGCCGTATCCAATATGGCCATCAAAATGACCGGATATACCCATCCTTCCCTCAAAATTGGCTGTACTTTCCCAAAGGGAAATATAGTGATCCGCACGACTTACGGCAAGGTTTATGCATTCTTGCGCCCATTCAGTGCTTTTATAAGCACTGATGAACTCTTGGTGTCGCCTTCAGTGTAGCCAGGTTGTGGCGATTAATCGTCACATTAACACGGGTTTTAATTACTATATATATTTGTTTACTGGCCACACTGGTCGCCTTTCGCTTTTTAAAAGTTCTAATCGCGACATGACGTGACGTGCTATAGTATGGCCCGCCCCGGCTCTCATGCTCGCGAAGATCGCTATTTACTAGCAACCCTATTGCCATTTTATAAGCTTGATGCTACTACTAGTAATTAATAAAATTTAAATTTAACATTGCTACCAATGTACAACATTATGAATGTTTGTATAATTGAAGAATAAGTATAGAGATTGAAAATGTAGTTATCGGAAAATAATATACAAACATTTTATATAGAAAGATAACACATAAAAATCACCAAATAATAGGCGCATAATAACACTAAAAAATAATAATAATAAAAATAAATATTATATACTATCTCAAAAATTACTCTATAAGGCAATACTATCTTTTTATGAATTATGCTCAAAATATTTACTCTCAACTTTTGCATCAGCTAATATATCCTCTCAAACAAGCTACATCCGTTTTCAATCGTAAAATAAATACTCGCGAAGCGTCACAACAATACGTGCTAAATTCGCTCGGCTAAATTTGTTTACGTGCTCTCTTCCGACATCGTGCGAATCTCGCGAAATCCAAATATATACCTCAAATTGACACGTACCATGCGTCGAAATAAAGCAACCCAAAAGCGCGCGCGTGTGTGTATGTATATATATATATATATATATATATATTAATCGGCTCGCTCATCCCTGCACCGCATTGTTCGTCCGCAGAAAATCGCAAAACACGCAATGTCCATCGGCTGCGACACACGCGGGATTCGCTTGGACAACAATGGACGGCCGCAATAATGATCGGTCACAGTCTGCCGCTGCAGCGCAATTATCCTCTCGCTCACTCGCGAACTCGATGCATAATGCGTCGCCCACACGCGCGAAGCAGAAGCAGCAGCAGCCAGCAACCCATCGGCCTGTAAAATCGAACGGTTTGCCTTCAAGCGCGCGCGCAAACGTAAAAACGAGGCGTGGACGACACGCGTGACCCTGTATACGTTGCAGCTCCAGTGCACCGCACTGCCCACTTGTTTACTCGCAAGCTGGCTGCTTTTTTCAGTCCCCAGTATGTGCGTGAGACTATGTTTTTTTCGATGTTTTGCGGTGTAGGGAAATTTGCTGTAGGTGACACTGGTTATTTTAGTGTGAGTACGGACTTTTTTTTGCGGAAATGTAAACTTTTGTATGGGGTGCTATTTTAAATTTCAATCACATTGTTCGAATACGTTTACCAATAATGTAGGGAGCTACATGAGTACAAAATAAGAATAAAACATATAGTATTTATAATTAGACACACTTTTATTTCAAATAACACCATATTGTGTGTAATACTGTCTTAAATTATTTAATAAACAAAAAAGATATAAATTTTATCAAATACAGTTTAGCAATAATTTAATTTTTCATTTGATTCCATCACTTAATAGTATATATATACTATTGATCTAATTAATATCCAAATTTTTGTTTTAAAATAAATTATCATTCACTTTTTTGATTTTGAATTATGCTTGAGAAACTGGTATTATAAATTACATGAGAAGCCCTCTTTAACCTAGAACTTTATTGAGGCCTTGAAGTTGATCAAAATGCTTCCTGTGCACTCAACATCCTAATACATCTCTTCAACCTACACAGGTATATTTGACTATGAAAGATGAAAACAAGAAGTTCATTAGAAAATTTGCATACGAAAATAGTATAGGATTTATCTTGTTCACTTTTTATTCAAAATTCAATTATGTTCGAAAAATTTAAATTTAAATAAAAACTTAATTCAAGATATATTTTATTTTGATAATTCAAGGATATATTTAATTCATAAAAAATGTATCGCTTTTATAATAATTGAAAAATTTCATTTAGTTAATATAAGAATTCCCCGTAGAAATTAATGATAGCAGACATAGTCGAGATATATTACATAGAAACAGACTTGTTTTCCTCTTTAAATTCCTAAACCCTAAAAGAATTTTGGAGTTCCGTTTAATCGCTCGTAGCCAAAGCAATAAAGTAACCATTTTTCTTCTTTTCGTAAAACGCAATCGATTCACTCTTGGCTACAACCCAGTACTAAGTATTTCTCATTTTTTTTTTCTTTGTTTTTGAATCGGTAGTTTGTAATGCAATAGAATTTTGATAGTGTTTATCTGGTAGAGCGTGTCGCCCTACGATGGCAAGATATGTGAATAAAGCCTGATTCTTAAATTTTATTATATGAAATAAATTGATTATAGTTCAATGGTTAAAAATTTTTAATAGGTCTACAATGTTTTCTGATATTGTGCTACAAACCATTAAAAAAGTTAGCTAACTGTTCCCTAATTAGAATGTATTTTTAAGTATTTTATTATAAACATTATGTGTTAATCTCAAAAATACTTGGTTAAAGGAAGATAAAAAACAAGATAAAATATAAATTTTCAAATCTGCTAGTATCACAATATATAGGTAGATTTACTAATTCGTTAGAGTTGCACTTTGAATTTCCATATATTCTAGAAACGGTGAGGCTAGACTTCCGAAATTGTTAATATGTTATTATAAAATTTTCTTTAAAAATCGCTGTCTCGAGTTAATAAATTTTATTTAGCACGTTTATGCGCACATGAATAGAGCGATCTCCAGATACACAGCTATGTCGTATTAAGAAAACTCTCTTGGGATAAACTATTCTCTCTTTATATAAATGCGTGTGAAAACGATTTAAATTGAGTACGAGAAGTATTAGCATATTCGATTTTATTCATTCGCGTTTCATTTTAATATTTATTAAAAGGGAGTTTTTCATGCTGCTTTTTTTTATGAATCATAACAGTATTGATTGTAAATGCATAAATATATAAAATAAACTTTACAATATTTTAATAAAGCTTTGAAATATAATTGAATAATTAATTCTAAAAAATTATCGGTGCTAATAACAGGGTAAAATATATTATGCAAACTTTTATGTAAGTGAAAGCGTATTAAAGAAAGTATTATCTAATTAGCAAGGTCGACTACTCTGAACTGCACATAAAATATTGATATCATTGAAGAGTATTTACATTAAAATGTAAAATAATATTTATGGGAATGTAATGTTATTTAATGGCCAACGTCTATTGTGACGTTTTTTAATTTATTATAGCTAAAATAAAAATTATTAAATTTTTTTACTTTATGTATACATATTAGATTAAACGACAATAATAACTCATATTTATCTTCATTTTATGCGTAAATACCATAAACTTGAAGATGCCTGTATTACTCTGATGAATTATAATAATTCTGTTGCGTGTAATTTTCACTTTTAGAAAATCCATTTCATTATCACGGATATCAGATAGTGCTTTGTTATACTCAGTAGGGAGTATATTAGTTACCGACATATAGAGCCCTACTTTACCTTACAGCTACTAAGTATTTTTCAAGAACGTATTTCAAGTAATTTAGAGTAAAATATGAACGAGTCAAGTAAACCAGTAAACTTGTTTTACACAACTCCGTAATAAAAGATTACTTATTAAAAATTACTATTAATTAATATTATTAATACAACAAAAATTATGACGATAAACAGTAAAACAAATTTGTTCGTCTTTCGTTTTTATTTAATTTTGCCAAAAATTCTAGAAAAAAGTTATTCAAAGGAAGATTGTTTTTAATTTATAAAAATTAAAAATACTATAATTCGTTTAAATTTAATTGTAAAATATAAATATTTAAAAAAAAATAATTTTCTTTCAATTAACATTAATGGAATTTTCTATTAAATGTTTATAACGAGGAAGCATAATTATTTTGATGTTTAAATCTTTTTTATGTGTAACAAGTTATGTTACATTCTTTTCAAAATTTATTAAAATACTACTTATACATCCACTTATTTTATTGCATTAACTTTTTTTTTAATTAAAAAGTATATATCATTAAGAAAAATTTATTATAACAAGCTCGTCTAGACCCAATTAATGCAAAGTGAAAAATTTCTCAAGCGAATCGTAAACAGTCCATCAACAGTCACTTAACTCGCATAAAAATCGATGTAGGTATATACGAGCGAGCAGGCAAGTAGGTGTGCTATATTTACCAGGCGAGACTACAGCCATGCAGCCCGTTCTGACAGTATAGCGAAGCTCGACGAGCAACTCGGTCCTGTGGCGCAACGGATAACGCGTCTGACTACGGATCAGAAGATTCCAGGTTCGAATCCTGGCAGGATCGTAAATTTTTTTTTCTTTTTTTTCTTAAACAAATTAGTTCCGGCTTTATAGACAATGATGCGAATCGTGCAATTCGCGTTTTTTTTCTTATTATTTTTTTGCAATAGTCGTGCTCGTGATGCGACACGCTCGGTCGAACTTTGCGCGCGCGCGCGCAAACACAAGTTTCGTAACACCTTATATACAGCCACGCGACGAGCACGAAGATGCACGTAAAAGTGAACGTCGATAGAAGCTCTCGACCTTTTTTTTTTGTGTGTATGTGTGCGAGCAGTGCATTATCGAGCGTGCACTGTTCATGATGGTTTTTGTCTGTACAATACGAAGAGAAGATTTACGAGTCGACAGACGTTACGTAAATTTTCCAGTAGAGAGACGCGGGAACAGTTGACGAATCCCCAATGGATATTTTAATGTACGCGCGTGTCTTACGGTAAAGTTCAATAGTCGCGCGGCCGGCACTTTTGAGCTAGCTGTTTTGCTCATTTCGGTAACTGTTTGCTTCGTAATAATCTGTAACAGTAGATTTTAAGAGCCCGGTAACGACTTGTTGCACTTCACTTAGCCTTGATTGCCGCTGCTTTACTGGGTATTGCTTCATTTACTTTATGCATTATATTTCTGAGCTTATAGATAGTTTCCGTTGTAGGAGATAATTGTTTTGCGCTGAGCATGGCTAAGCGTGATTTTCATTTTAATCACAGTTATTGCGAAATCCCTGTTATTCAATACGTGCAATCGTATTTCATTTTGGTGATGATTAAAAGAAAATTATATAGCACACGTTCGATTTAATTTATGTTTATAATTAATATTCATCCGGATGGAAGCTGTACTGGCATGCTAGAACAGAATACATTGAAATTAATTATTAATCATAATCTAACCAATACTTTACGTGGTATTATTGGTCTATAAATTTAAGTGTACAATTTTATAACCACGAAAGACACCATAATGTCGATGTCAGTTGCGTATTATAACTAGATATAGACCAATTCATAATAAATCAGTTAAAATATAGAATGTAAGAAATTTGTACATTGTCCACAGGTGTCTTGTATGTCGTATCGGTTTTTGCGATAAGAATAAACTATAATAGCCAGATATCTATGGAACGTGATGGGTGTACTTTATCTAAAAAGCTTCAATAACAAATATTATCCGAGTCAATATTGACATGATCAAACTTATATGAATCACAGGTTTCGTTTGCAACAATACTCTTAATCATGTCTTCTTGAAGACTAGAAAACAAAGGTTTTTTTTATTACACTAAACAAAACTAAAATTTTCATTATATTTGAGCAACATATATACTTTCAAATGTTTGCATACAAACTAAAATTGACATAGTTATAAAGAGATTCTTAAACCAAAATGCTTGAGTAACGCATAATAATTCTATTTTGAACTTGCAATGATACGATTTCACTCCGATTGAGATTCTCGCTGCGAATGAAATGCTCGCTATTTCAAGACTGGCTTCTTATAGATCTCTGACACGCTGGAATTTCGAAAAAATAAAACTACACAATTCGGGCTAAAATAGCGCCAGAACTCGAGCCTTAGTAGTTTCTATACGCTTTCCGGGTCAACATATTTAGAATACTATTAAGTCATTTGATCATGAATGCTTGAAATAATTCCTTGAAAAAATTAAAATTACAATAAAAACTCATTTGCAAATTCATAATTATGAACTAAACTACTACTAAATATTACACTTTTAATAATTATAATTAAATATTAAAAATATATATTACTATGTGGATTTCGTTAATCAGGAATTTCCAAAATTCTGTTTCATTTATTTTATGTATACTAAACGTACATTGGATCAAAATACTTGTCATTAAATCGTCGCAATTATAGTGTCATATACAGAAAGTAAAAAATGTTTTAATGTTAAAAATATTTAATAGTATATGTAAATATTTTAATTAAAAAAAATTCAAGAGAACTTTTTAGAAAATCCATTCAAGTAAGAATTTCCATTTCTTATTCTCTATTGTTTTTCTTTATTCAAAATGCATAACAAATAATATGCAAGAGAAAATAGTATAAATTATTGTGTTTCTGGAACACCTACAAACGAAAAAATGCGCTGTCATTATATATATATAAAATTGTTGTTTTTGTGGGAGTTTTCACTATTATTATAAAAATTCAATTGTGTCTTAGACATGAGACAATAATTATAATTTTCATTAGAAGATAATTTACACATGTTTATGATTTATGTACATATACATAAATCATAAACGAAGAGACATACATTCTGCCGATATTTATCATCACGAACAATAGCACAATTACATTCAAGTTCATTCTACGCAATTATTATAACTATTATTTCTTCAGCCTCTTCATTTCCTATAAAATTTATATATTTGTCCTTATATCCTTTTTATCTATACCATACATGTATAAATCTATATCATAAGCATTATAATAAAATGAATACATATCGGACATTCTTGCACAACCAAACAGAACCAAATAAGAGAAAACCCTGTGCGCCTTTCAGCTACAAAAAAAAGAAACACTTTCCCACACGCCATACATAAACTTACCGCGAACGCAGCGAACATAAAAAGTTCGCGCACACGACCATTGAGCGGCGTTGAACTGCGCGTCGTTGCATCGCGTCGCAAAGTTTCTCGCTGAAAGCTCACGCGCGCGCGCGCTCGTCGACATCGCAATGGTTAAAAAAGGGTATTTTTAGCGCTCGCACCGCGCATTCCCGACAAAGGCACATATACACACATATATAGAGACTCGCGCGTGTGCAATTGAGGCTTTTGCACGATTCCACGAGACACATCAAGGTGTGCCGCCCGCCTTGCCTTTGATGACGCGTGCACGCGCGCGCGCCTCGACTACTTTTTTGCTGCACTGCGAGCGCTGTTGCATCGCGTATACCTGTGAGTAGTATAGATGCCGAACACGGAAAACCAAAGTCGCGAACGCGCGCGCTCACGCATGCACACGCTGAATGCGACCGAGAATATTGGTGCTCGATGGATGGTTTGAGGTGAATGTGAGAGAGAGAATTTGACGAATGCCACGTGTAAGTATACGCTGAGAAGAGAAAAATCCTTGTGTATATATTTGTTCGTGTATTCATGAAATTGGATGATGCTTTTATTTTTCTAGATTCTTGATTTAACGGGTTACTGATTTTAGAATAACCTCATATATAGTTATTTTAGATAATTATTGTAACAGATTTTAAAGTGCTTCTGAAGTGAATTTAATACTTTCATTTTCGCATATTTAGTTTATAGCCACTTATAATTGCACGTAAGGTTAAATTTTCAAGTAAAACTACTACTGCGTTGATGGTAATATTACCACGGACTTAGATTTTCCGATAAATTATACTATTTAAAACAGATTTTTCAATCATTAATAATGTCCATTTTAGTTGGTGCCTTTCTATTACATGAGCCAATGCGATCAGATATCACAATTGGATTTAATTATACTTTATCTCATCTCAACTTTAATTATATACAATGAAATATACCACTTTCTCTGAGCATACCCTTAAGTTTCATCAATCATATACATAAACCAAAACCTGAATTTTTACAAGAATAATTCTCCCGCAATCGTATAACCCAAACCTCTACCTTCTAAACCAAAAATAAAAAAAAATCCACGAATTCCGATCGATTTCACTTCAGCAAACCATCAGCATATATATATATAACCAGCTCCCAAGCGGCACGAATGAAAACGCGAGTGCGGTGCCCCATCACGCGGTGCAATCATCTCTCCGTAACCGAATAGGTCACTACTCTCTGTTCTCTCTCCGCATCTTCATTACACGGTTGTCGACGGGGTCCGTATAACTCTGTCAAAATCGAAGCCGGCGAAGCCTGACAAAAGAAAAAAGAGAGTGAAGAGAAAAAAATTCGCCTCTACTGTATATAGATATATACATACACCCGGGCGCGGTGGCCGCGTCGTTGTTGCGCAATAACGGAATACGTACGAGTGCGCGCGCGCTGAAAGTATAAGATCGTTGCATCAGGGGTATCTGAGAGCACGACGGGGCGTCAAGATATATAGGTACTTTTTTGACGGTACTTGGGTTTCTGCGGAATCCGCGAGACTACACAGGACTGTAACTTTGTCCAGCGGTAAGAAAAACGTGTGATTTTTCATTTCAAGTTACATATTACTATACATATATATTTGAGAATGTATGTGGCTGTTGGTATAAATGGTTTAACTAATCTTTTTTTATCGCTGATATTCTTTTGCTCTTTTTCAAGATCGAGATCGAAATATATTATTTACCGTCCTTTTTTAACGCAGACATTGTGATATATATATTTTAAAATTTAATTAATTCACGTCTATAGCCTTTTCGCTTTTTATTGGTATAAAATCGTATAGAATGAGTATATTTATACGAGTATAATAATAGCTCTCGAGTTTTTTTTTATATTTCATATCATGCGACTGGTTCGATTGTCTAAAACTTTCAAAGCAATGCAGAAAAGCAGAATAACGAATATGAATTATAAAAAAAGCCACTTTCATTGCGAGTATAACTTTTCGTAAAATAACATTCACTGGTTTTAAATTCTATTTGGAAACGATCGATACTTCCATTTTACGGACATTTCGTATATTGATATAATATATTATTTTAAAACGAATATTCTCGTTTGGATTCTAAAGATCTCTTTTCAGAGAAAAAATTTTTTCAATGAAATCTTCATTTCCATACTTTTATGCTTTAATATAAATATAATAACGTTACGTATCAGAATATTGCTAATGTGAAATGAATTGTATTATAATCTACAATGAACAATATTAAAGTTAGGATTTGTGAACAAAAAGTATACACAAAAACAAATTTAAGAGTAATGGCATGACCGCACGTTATTAGAAACCATAAAATGGGAAACGAACGTGAATATTTTATTATGTTACTTCAGTGACTTTAGTTTTCACTAGCAAATGCCAATCTTGCATGAAACTATACCATTAAATCAGAGATAAATAAAAAATTGATTGATTTTCTTATTTTCACGCTATTACCAAAGACATTTTCTTTCAGTTTCTCTTCTGACTCTGAGTAATTATCTTTGTGGCGCACAAAGCGTGTCGTATTTTTGTACTCCTGTTTTTGGACCGCTCACACAATTATTTGCACAGTCAACTCTTCCGCTTTCATTATTGAAAGAAAAATTGACTTTGTCTATTTTAAATAGAACGAAATCTATTTTACGCAATGAAACCTTTAGGCTTGAACTAAATACTGTACGTTTCGCTGAATTGTTTCGAAACGACGTCTATAACTATTGATATATCGAACTTCATTATAAGCTATGTATACATTTACTTAGACGCAGAGAAAACTATAGGACAGGATATATGCGGAAATCCAAGAACATTTTTTCCGATACACCTTCCGATATGGTAACGTATACTGATCTATATCGGATAGGAAAGTAGTTAGTAATTGCACGTCTATAGTACTCCTTACGTATCTTTGTCACATTCTTTTTATTATCGTGTTACTCTGTTGTTATGAAATGGTGTAAGTATAATCTCACCAGTACCTCATGATTCTGAAATTTAAAAGCAACGTTTGGTAAAAATGAAAGTGGAAAAAATTACACGTCAAGAGCATGAAAATTCATTCTCATTCCGGAAACATGAACTTACGCGGTTCTTGTTCTAGAGATATGATTTACAGAGCTCTCTTATAATTTTTGTTAACATGTTCATGTCTACATAATTTAATTTGAAATAAAATTGTTTATGAACATATATACACTATGCTACTATATATAAGTATATATATTTTCTAATCGTATTCTTATATAAGTGACTGTTTCAAATTAAATTATAGGCATGAACATGTTTTAAGATTCGTTCAATTCAAGAAAACTGATTCAACGAGCATCGTACTTAATGTAGAACAATCCCTGCTTTAAATGATCCTAAGAATAGTAATAAAACACGTTCATTGACTGAGAAAAAATTTATTACTCGAGTGAATTCTACAAAATTTTTCTTAGATATTAATCGCTGTTTTATGGCAAATAAAGAACTAGTTTTTGTAGTCGTAAGTTATAGTTTTGTCGAGCTAAGAATAATTTTTTTTTGTCATTATCGAGTTCACTGAATATTCTCCTACACACACGCACATAACTACAAGAACTTTGAAAGTATATATACTATACTATACTGCGGAACTGCTCTGTGAAAACTTCATTAAAATTTAATTACTTTTCTCCCAATATTCTCTTCACACAATACCTTGATAGATTCAAAATGAGATTCGACCCATTTTCCTATATATATTTCACGAAATTAATTTTGCAAAAAAAAGTAAAAGGCTTTATTAAAAACAATATCTCTAATCCAGCTGGACCATTTTAACATATTGTCATTTTCACTATACCTATAAATAAAATGTCCTACCAGCACACCATATTGAATGATAAAGCTACAGTACTCGACCCTCGGAACGAGCAATAGCATCTTCGCAATCTAAAAAAAGGGAAAATCCCTTTGCGAGCAACCTCGATCCATCATAAAACTCTCTCGGCGTCCGCTTGGCCCTCTCGCAGCTGCTATAGAGAGAGAGAGAGAGAGAAAGAGAAAGAATCGATGCGAGAAGGCAGGCACCTCGACTGGGTCAATTCCCGAGTTATTACAGCCAGAGCGCAACTCGCAATTCGTCACGATTTCATTCTGCTGAGGCACTTAGCGCGATTCGGTCGCGTGCTCTCTCGCATCTCTTCCGCGCGTATGCGGCAGAGCATATATATATACACGTCTTTAGTTCTGCCGCCTCGTTCTCTCTAATTAGGCCTTGCCCGGAATCGCGTCGCGAATTAAACTGTGATTCTGTGCGTAATTTTCCGTGTTTTTCCTCTCTTTCTCTCTTTTCCTCTGGTTTTTTTTTAATCACAAGCATATAGCTCGTTAGCGGCCGTTAGCCTAATGGATTGCGCTCGGTAAAAGTACCACGTGTTATTATTGTATACGCAGGGAGAATTTTTAGAACAGCGTAGTCGCGTACATTATACGAGCTCATTTTTTAAGTGCTCGAGTCGTATAGGACTTTTAAGAGAAATGGATTTTTTTTAAACGGGAAGGCACGTCGCGGAATATATAAGCGGGTCATAAAAATGCACTGCGACGATATTGTAAGCTATAAGGCATTTACAATTTCTGGCAGTTGTATGCGAATGTCTGCAGTTGACGCGCGAAATTTTGAAAGCCGTTCGCGTTGTTCTATGTTTAGGCGAGGAGTGCGTTTGTTATACGGCTGAGATTTATCTGTTTGTATATTTACATTTGTCCGTGTCCTCGATAAAATAAAGGAGAGACAGTTTATTAGTACCGTGAAAAAGTCTAGTTTATGGTATATTATAAATTTTTATCACGTGATGACGGGAAGTTTGTATATATACATATAGTCGCTTTGGCGTGCAGTTCAAAAGTTGCTGCTAACTTTTTCTTC
Organism: Torymus tubicola; assembly: GCA_035583055.1. NCBI lineage: Eukaryota > Metazoa > Arthropoda > Insecta > Hymenoptera > Torymidae > Torymus > Torymus tubicola. Next base: position 19,871 of record JAWWEQ010028027.1, read on the forward strand.
TGGAAAAAGTATTTCTGAAATTAGAATTCTTGGATAAGTTTATGATTTGCTTTTATTTTTAGTACAGCACACACAAAGAAATGAATCTAGAAAATTATAGAAGAAAGTTTCTTTGAAATATTATTTTATGAAAACCATAAGATTGGTATGAATAATTTCGAGAAAGTATTAAAAATATAAGAGATGAAAATATAATTTTATTTATTATTTTATTTACTCTCATATAATAAATACAGTAACGCAAATTGACGCATCAATTAACTACAACCGCGGCTTAAATTCGTAAAGCGGATTACGCTTGTTACAATGATAAATTCTTCGAATATTCTGCTTGTACCGCAAGTGATATATTATGCAACGGTGTACATGTACATTTTAGTTATTAGTTTATTGTACTTTTAGAACCGCACATTTTTCCGTGTGGGTTGGGTTTCGTAGGTGCAACTGCAACAATTATTTTCGAGCTAAACACTTCCTGCATACACACCATTTTAAATTGCACGCTCATATGTAACTATAAATCTATTGTTTTCCTGAAATAAGTCGGCTTTGTTATATGTTATGTGTTGACAACGACGACTCATAATTATGCGTTATGCATTTCCGTACAGACTGTTGTTAAATATGAAGAGTCCACGGGTTGAGTTTTCACTGAACGTAATAATATTACTTAACTGAAAATTACCATAATTGCAGTGAAAACGTAAACAATGATAATGCATATCCAGTTCAGTAAATTTGTTGGTTATAAATATAAGAGACAAACTAGTTTTACTAATGAATATGTGTTAAGTTTTATTTTAAATTGAACTTGCAACATCGGTAATAGTCCGGTAAGATTTTATAATCACACAAACACCGTACTTTCGTAATCCAAAAATTATTCTTTAGATATAAGATAACAACTTATCTCCTTATCACTTTGTAATGTTTTTTTTTCATCAGAAAAAAATTATGTTTGCAATAAAATAAAGAAGTATATACAAAATCATCAAGTTTTTAGTGACTACTATAATATATGTTGGTAAGACATATTTCAAAACTAGAGTGTAACCAAAATTTTGATTTCTTAACTATTGTTGGATTTGTGCTAATTGTGGAAAGTGACACGACGAAAAAAAGATAAAGCGCGTAATGACACCAAATTTTCAACACCTTATGATGCAAAAGGTAAATCTGAGTCATGTATACTTTCAACTGTATATGTACTAAAATAGAATTCAGAATTCGGTCTTGGGATTGAAGGAAAAATTTCAAATGAATAAAAAACTATGACGAAGCGATGTACAATGTATTCCTTAATTCTATTACAAATAAATTATCCGCATTTATACAGCAATACAGTAAATGAATTCCATCTACAGCAAACCATCGTTCTTATTATACAGTTTCGCAAAACTACCTTAATGATCATACATAAGTACTAGCAAAGTACTACTTGCTCAATTCAATTCAATTAACCTCCCTTTTAAATTTTCCAAACCTCAACGATGCCACTTGAAAAATTCAAATTGCACACTCGTATACTGATTTTCATCGTAACTCGCGACGACCTTCCGCACCTCTTCAAATCACCGGTTTAATTTTCCACAAAACCTCTGCTTGCAGAAAACCCAGCATCCAAGCGACTCTCCATGACCGAATTACCGCTTTGAAAAAAAACCTTCTTCTTCCATGCGCGTGTGTCGCTTGAGCCTTGAAACCAGCTTTCCGGGTCCCGCACGCTGCACTCGCGCGTTGTTGAAAAGCGAGCCTCGTCGCGCGCGTAATGCAACTATACATACACACACACACGAGACCTTGAAAGCCCTCTTCAAACGTACACACGTACGTACACGTATATATACACTTGACTTTCGACGTTATATATATATACCTATACACCCGCATCAAATGCGCAAAACACGGCGTAGACATTACATGCAGTTCCCGCGCGCGCAATTACGGCCAATTACTTACGCCCGCGTGTCGATTCGCGCGACGCGGTTTGCATGCACATATGTACATCACTGATGTGGTGTGGTAAGAGGAGATCGTAAGAGGAAGAGAGAGAGAAAGAGAGAGAGAGTTTATCGGCCAGATCTTTTGTTTTAATTTTGGCGGCGACAGCCTATTTTTTGCCATCGACGGCAACGTGTGGAATGGCGCGAGCCCAATTATCCGAGCTCTTAAGCTCACTTCGTTAGGATAATTGATTTGATTTTATGCCGATGGGTTATGCATGAGACGGCAGCCGCCCACGGCACGAGCGCCGTTTATTTATCGTTTTGCGTGTCAGCTGCAGGCGGCTGAGTTTATATCTAGATATATATGATAATATATATGATTGAGATGTGATCGGGGTATTTGTATATGATCATGGTATATAACTTTCGACAGGATTATTGTTTCGTTTTTGAATTCAATGTAGAGCGTTTAGAGTAGCCGATAATTTAACTAGATTTTGGGAAATTGTATCGTAATTGTTAAAACATAAACTTATACCTTAGGCAATGTTTTGATGATTTTAAAGTAGAGAATTGTTTTAGATTTGATATTAAGAAAATTATTTAATTATTATAAAATTATGTAGTTGAATAATGATGATAAACTAAAGGTTATTTATCTATATTGTCAAAACTACCAAACACTTAAAATCTTAAATACATATTAGAGAATTTTTTCTAAATAATATATTAATTTCCAAAAATTTAACTCCCAGAGTGATAACAGTTTTAAGATTTATTATATGGATTAGAAACTAATTTTTACGTTGTCTCTTACATTAGTTAATGGAATAATTATTTGATATGTAAACTTGGTCTGTTCACAAGCTTTCATCTCATTAACAAATTCAAATTTCATGCTAAAACTACCAACGCTATAAATGGAGTATCAAAATTAATTTTACGATAATGTTATGAAACTACGTTCAGTTATACTAAATGTATTAATGATCCTCTCATATGCATAATTTCATTGTCACTTTACATAGTTATAATATTTGATTAAAAATCCAAAATTTCAAGTACAAGTGATTTTATAATAATATAAGAAACCTTATATATTTAAAATTTATCAATTTCATCTAAACACGTCGAGAAAATGTATATTTCTCTCGTTATTCCAGCAAAAATAGAAGCGCGTCAACCGCAAGCTCACCGAATAAATCGAGGAGAATACACTTTCTCGCAACATCGCTCGGAGACTTGCAATTGATTGAATAACGCCATAGGCGGCGAACGAACGCGCTGATCGAATTGTAGCATTATATATATATAGCGAGCGTTCGAAGATTTCATATATATATCCTCTCGTGCTAAACGCCCACAAAGGCGGCGACGTAATTCAATATTGCCATCGCACTTGGCGGGTAAAGCAAAAAGAGCGCGTTTAAAAAAAAATTTATCGAGTTCTCTTTGTTTTTTTCGCGATCGTAACGTAATCCAGCATAAATCTCGCGAGATAATGCTTTTTCCGTGTTGTCGAATACGCGCGGGTCGCATCGATTTTGATTCTAAATCAGCCTCCCTGACCCCCATGGTCGAACAAATAAAATAAATCCAATTTACGTAGCACGACCTAATTCGTGCTTCACATCGTAAGAATTTTCCAGAAATCCTCTACCAAGGTTTTTAGAACGAATTTTCAGTTTGTAGTAGCCTTGTGAAATTGTTCTTAAGTATGTTTTACTTTTTATTTCGTATAGGGATTGTTGCGTGATTATTCTGACAAAAAAAAGCAAAATGCAAGTTTTTTAGTACGATAGAAAAAAAAGAATATTTTTTTTGTAAAAAGAAATGCTCTGGTGGAAATTAAGCCAACCATTTCTCGGCTAAATTCTGACCTTTTTTAATACCAGATGCTACTAAGATAAATATGCCTAATTCTTTCAATTTCTAAAAAATTCAAAGGTTTACACCTATCATAATAATTAATATATTTGAATTATTTTAAATTTCCATTTTCTGATGTCTATATTTTAGATTGACATTCCATATATAATTCGCTTCACAGATTGAGAAATTTTGAATAGTTATAAAAGTATATGTATGAAATCAAAATTAATTCAAGTAACGATACAATGTTTCATTCAATTTCAATGAAATTTTGAGTATCCGAATTCCAAATGCACACACACATATATATGGTCAAATCTCAAGGTCAAACGAGACGAGAGGCCAAAACTGAATTTTGATGATTTTTTGCATTTTTGACCGATTTTCACTAATTTATAACTAATTAGGGAAGCATTTTTCGCGATAAACACAAGAATACTTTTTTTTGGAGAATCCTCTCAGCTTTTCAATAAAAATACTTTTAATGCCGAACGTTTATGCTTCCCCTTACATGTATGTAAATAAAATATATAAATTAAAAAAATTAAGTCCGATCAGGATTTTCTCTACCAAAAAATTCATGGAGATACCTTTTGATTGTCCAAAAGTGTCCGTATGAATCCTGTAATGAT
>JAWWEQ010028038.1:0-24311 GCA_035583055.1 Torymus tubicola
AGCCAATTCAGAGCGTTATCAAAAAATTCATTGGTGAATGCAACAGAAAGATACAAGATACAACGGAAAGAAAAAAAGCGAAACGAATGAAACGAACTTAAAGGAGTAGGAGCGGCCCTGCATTGGTAGAAGTAGCTAAATTCACTTTATTGATTTTATTATTTGTGATTAGCAAACATGTCATCACGCTATTCTATCCGCTCTCTTATACTATATAGTATATACCCCCTTTTATAGGTAGATGGGTATTTCTTTATTCCAAAGAAACACTACTTACTCTATTTATATTTGATCTACCACAACAAAATAATCCACGCGCGCGGCACGCGCGCTTGTTGATTTTCTAGTACGGAAAAAAGACCAAACCAAAAGTAAGGTTAAAGGCGAACACAACATATATAAGGAAGCGGCATCGCCCTGCTCGCTCGACGTCACTTCGCTCCTACTCGCCAAGCAGGACGCTGTCGCGTCCTTTGATTTTCCCATTCCAAGTATAGTGATTTCATTAGATTTTTATTTTTTGTATTGACAATATTGGAATACATATTAATAATTTCTGATAGATAGCACTTTTGAGAACCAGGTAAAAATAACATAACTATTTTATTAAATAATTAATTTTGGTTTAATTAAGATTTTGTAAAATCAATTTGATTCTTCGAAGAGGACCGTTCATGTTTGCTTAGAGCATCAAAAGTAATGACTCGAAAAGGTACGAAGGGGGGAGGGAGGAGGGTCAGTACCGCGCAACACTCTCCCTACGTAAACGTGCACTCCGCCTCCGGAAGCAGAGACTCAATGAAAGGGGATTACGCGGCTAAGAGCCCCAGCCATAAGGACCCTGCCGCCACCGACGCCGCAGAGGCTATGTAACAACGCGCGCGCGCACAAGCGCTGCTCCCTTCGGTAATAGGATTACGAAGTTGGTCGCTTCGTCAAAGCTGTAGGGGACTCGGAGGGAATATATCTCTCTCTCTCTCTCTCTCTCGCGCGCTCACTCTCACCCTCTCTCTCGTTTGCTTGTGTATTATGAAAAGCATCTGCGGAATCCGCACATGGGAAAACGTTCAGATTATTCTTCGTGAGTGGTGTGATACAGACTTCTTTTTCAGGAGATAAATAGTTTCTTTGTTTATAGATTTAATACCGTGTACGCAGCTATTGATTTTGGCGGTGATGGACGATGGATGTCTATAATGTAGATTATTAATTTTTTTTCAAAAAGCCTAATGTAAAGTGGCGACAAATATTTTGTAATTAAGAGCTCGACGACATTATTAAATTACATAATTACGGCTTATTTACTTTATATCCGCTTCGTAAAAATCTCTGAACTTTTTACAAGGTTGAAAGTTATACAATATTTGATAGTTGTTACTACACCTGATACACACAAACGTGAAAAGTCAAACCATTCCACCGAAATTTAAACAAAAACTCTCTACTACAACTTTTAACAATCCTACCAAATAACATACATACAACGCTATTTTATGTAGTGCAATTTAATTTTGCTATATTTTATTTTTTATTTTCTTGAAAAATGAATTTATTGGAAACATGAAAAATTTTTAAAATTGTTTCACATAATATTTAGTTATAGAGAATGACCAATGACATATAATGCAATTCAATAAATTCGTAAATAAGTTAATAAATTTATGCAATTAAATTGATCAGAAATATAATTGTGTTGTCCTTTTTGGAGAAATAATTGATGAGTAAGTATTGATTGATGAGAATGAGAACATACATGTATATTCACAACTTCTACGGTTACAATAATACAATTCATGATATTCGATTATGTATACACTTTACGAAACGCATAACATGACCAAATAGCATCTTATTTACCCTGACTTAGATCAATAAAAGAACAATTTAATGACACATTAAATACTTCAATTGCTCTAATGTAATGAATTCACTGTATAACAGCCTAGCAGTCGATCTTAGATCATTTGTGAATTGACTATACTGACACTTGCTTTTGAAACGCTCTTTGATTTCACCTAAAACTAAAACCAGTTAACAGTAATTTTAAAGCTATCGTCTTTGTTGTCACTAAGAAATAATGAGAAATTGTATTTATTAACTGTTCACACTACTATTATTATTTCCGACTGACTGAAATCTTGATTATCCTTTACTCAATAAACGAAATTTCGTCGATAAACCTGTGGTACGTAAAAAGCTCGGCTTGCATCACATTAGTCATACGCGCAAAACAATTTTTTCTACTTACCACTTGAATACCTGAATTTAATTAACACTACCGACTTCCTCTCAGCCGACTTAATTTATCATTCACGTCTTCGTCGCCCCCGCAGCTTTTATCTATCCAGCACGGTTCCCCGCGACATACGTGTGCTGCCGTGCAGGAAAGGGAAGAGCGCGCTTTCCTTATCGTCCAGCGTGGGAACGCGCGCGCGCGCATACGAGATTAAAACGAGCCGGAGAAAATGAGGAAAAGTTGATGGAAAAATAGAGGCGCGCGTGAGCGCAGATTGCGTAAGGAAGAAAGTTTACACGGCGAGGCGCGGCATCCACACTTTGTAGTTTGTATCGGAGGTAATCGAATTTCCCGCACGTACGGAGGCGCGCCAGCCGAGTTTTCTTCCACGTATTATTTCGAGGGGCAGGTGGGAAGGGGGAGAGAAATCTCAGAGAGGCGCCGCAGCTCTGGCTCGATAAAATTTCGCGCTGCACGCGCTTGCGCTCACCCGAGGTATTTCATGTCAGATGCGCACGATGGCTGTGGGTGAGAGGGGCACTATGATAGGCGATACAGCTACCTATGTGTATTCTTGTGAAATAGTATGTGCGCGGTATAGAAGGATCGTCGCTGAATGCTCTGAAGAGATAGGTGTAAGGGCTCGGGAAAGAGGCCGTCGTGATTTAGCATCTTTTATTATTTTCGAGACAGAGAGGCTTTTATTTTCAACCATAGATATGTCAACGATATTAATAATATTCATAATTCATCGAGAAACGAACATTTATCTTTTAAAATAACGATCGCGTTGAAGGAATTGTTCCCCTAAAATCGATTTTTTCAAAGTTAATTTTCTCAATTGAATTTTTCACAGTTAACGACAGGAACAATCATACTCGAGAAATAGTGTAGTAAACAAAATTAAAAAATAGGTCTAATTTTTACTTGTTTTATAACTAATTTAATTTTTTTATTTACAAATAAGTGACTTTTTCAGCTTTCATGCTAATTAACGAGATTCTTATTTATAAAAAGGTTAGCACCATTTACTTCCTTCAATAATGAAAGATATTGATTTTTTTAAACAAAATAAATAACCTTAATAAATGATCGCCGTTGCTTATATAAGAGTACATACATGTAATTTCCCCTGCGAGTCTTTTTATAGGAATGCTAGTTAAGGTATGTTCGTGCAAACATGCTCTCATTATTTTTTGAAGTAAATAATTTTCAAGAGCGAGTATCACTTCAGTATAAAGATTTTATTTATAGGTATACCCAACTGTTTTTTAAATTTTTTTTAGACGGTGTTATTAGATTCATATAGGTAGCACTTTAATTCACATACAAACTAAATATTTTTTTAAACTAAATATTAAACTAAATATTTTTAAAATAACAAAGAGAAACTTTAGTAACCTAGCAGGTAATACCTGAAAATTACAGCCTGCTAAAAATTATGGAAATATTCTCGTAAACATAAAATGACACCAATATTTAGCTCGAGCTCACATCTGTCATACCTTCGAAACGAGCGCAATTTCTTACTCGTCATAAATAACAGACTGTAAACATATACACAAGAAAAATAAATAGCGCAGAAAAGCGGCGGCCTTTAAAAAAAAACAAATTACTCCTCGACCTACTCCCATCGGCTGACCCGCTTTTCCTCTACAGTATTTACACATCCTGTTGTCAAAATAAAACATGAAATTCTCGCACATGGAATTTACAGCCAGCATTCTGCGACTGCACGCATTGTGCCGCACGCTGATGAGAAACAGGCGCTGATGCGAACGGAATTCACTTATGGATTTACTGCGGCGCAATTATCCTCTGGCCCGTGCACGCTAGATAAATTCCTGCTGCTCGAAAAACGACAGTTCCGGTGGATGCTGAAAGCCAGTTAAACGTCTAAACCCAGGGTAGAGGGAAAAGCGCGCGCGGCAAAATGACGCGACCGATCGTGACCGGACTCCGTCGCTCGAGGCTTTTGAAGAATAGAAGACGACAGCAACGTGACGCGACGCTGCTCTCTTAAATAAATTCTTCTTGCTGGTACGCCGGGTTTATGTCCGGAACGATGGGGAGGTGGGCGGCTTTCACTATTTCAGCCTAATTCCGATGCTCTTTACGGGGATCGCTCGTTACAGTGGAGAACGCTGGCTTTTAGATTTTGAGCTAATGGCGGTTCGTGGTTATCGGATAGCTTAGGAATAAATAGTTCAGTTAGAAAAGCTTTTATTGGATGGTTTAAAATATCTTCATTTCTATTAACGATAGCGTGCTGTATAAAATTATACTTCTCTTTACTCTGTGAAGAATGACGACAGTGAAAAACTCACTTTCGTTGATAGCTTATTCGCACAGCTCAACAAGTGAAATCCAGATAGTACTTATTTGCAATTTTCGATTATATAAATTGTTAACTATGTGAAAACTCGTTCAGAACAGTTTCAAATATTTGAATTAAAAAAGTTTTATTCATTCTTCAAAGAACAAGCTCTGAAAAATGGTTCAAAAATAGTTCCAAACTTTTGTAAAACTGGAAAATGGTTTTACCTATTATAAGTGAACATGAATTCCATTTCCTTTTTCAAGAAGACTTGAATTACAAAATATTTATTTTTATCGATTCTTTATAAAAAGTTCATTAAAGGTTACGATTTTGTAGTTGTTGTACGTGCCTCCAAGCAAACAAACTCTTTAATCGAATAAAAAATGAAGTAAAGTGAATAAATCGGATCATGGACTCATCGGAAAATTCTTTTCAGTAAAATATTAAACTCATAGGCAGCGGAACCTAGACTACGCATGCTTATAATACACTCGGCATTTATATGCCTAAGCACAATGGCTGCGATTACGTGCAGAGTGCGCGGAATTAGGTCGTTCTCGCGAAACTGAATCGACACTGCTTTCACCCATGCGTGTTATACTTTTGCAGGCACGCGTGGGAGCGAGCAAAAGCTCCTGGGATAGTATGAATTGCAACACAAAGAGGGGAAAAGGGACTATGACGCGTTGCGCAGTGTACATTATGCGTGTGCACACATTAATGCATATAACGCATGCGCGTCGGTGGCAATTAATTAGCGAGCATAACGTGCGGAATCGCTGCTCGCGGCAGTGTTAATCGTTAATCACGTGGCTATCGCGTAAGGTGATGACGTGCCGCGTAAGGGCATGGTGTATCATAGCACCACCACATATTCCTGTAGTAGTGCTTTTCGGAAAGCCGCCGCTGTTGCACGACGCGTTAATGGACGCCCGGTTTTACCGCGACCACCGCTCTTGAGTGCAATGAGGGATGGAATACGGTTAATTTTAGAACGCGATGAAAGAGTCAGATCGCATGGTCGATTCCGACGTGATATGAAACAGGCGACAACCCATCTGTAAAGATTTGCTTTTGGGTTTGAGCAAAGTTGGATTATTCAAATGACTTTTTACCGCAATGTATCCAAACTCAAAATTAGCAAGAAACTGGAAGTCAGTCGTGTTTATGAAAGTGATGCTTTTGTCTGCTACATTATTGATTGTTTCTATTTCATGCAGCCCTTACTGAAATTAAGGTCAGCGCAAAAAAAATCATTTAGGTCAATCAAAAAAAATCAATTACATTTTCTCTCGGTACTTAGTTAATTAATTGTTACTTTAATTAGTTGTTAGTTAATTAAAAATAAAGCTCTTTACATACCAATTTTCAATATTATCTGTTTCAACGAAAAATCACTTTGAAATATCTTACTTTTACGATAAATAACTTTTTTATAATAATAACAAAAAGAAAGAAATTTCGTAATTGGAAAGTTCATACTTAAAATCCAGAAAATGTAGTAAATTTTGGCCAGTAGCGCACATATTATACTTATACTCGGGCGTGCCACTACGCCGCGCAGCGAATTTTTGTGTAACAAACTTTTGATAAGCGTACATTTTTCGAAAGTTATATGGAAAGCTGATTCAATAAGTTTGTTCAAGCGTATGAATTTCAACGCGAAGAAATAACTTTGACGCAAAATTTCGTTACAGATACATTGTGATACCTAATCTTTCTCTCCGAAATCCAGCCGCGCGCGTCACGACTCGCAAGAAAGAAAAAGCAGGAACCAGTGAGCGAAAGAACGATCGAACTCGTCGGCAACTTAGTTATGAAATTTTTCCCCTGTAACTGCTACCAACCCCAGCGTACAACTTTGATTTTCCAGCCAGGCCTATCCTTTCTTAATACTGATGTAAAATTCAAAATTATAATCGAACAGGAAATGAATTTGACTTTTACATTATTACTAATCTGCTAAATATAAATTTAGGAAATATACAATTAAATGCTTATATATTTTTAACATAATACACCATTAAAGTTACATTACACAAACATTACGAATGCCTGGTTACTTACTAAGAAATAGTAAATGTGAGTACAAGCCTCTAATAAAAATCCTATATCATCCAATATGTCGTCACCCCTCAAGTTTTCGGGCCAGTCACGTACGTCCTTATACCTATGCGCCGAAAACGAAGTATAACGCACATACCTGCACGCCTACCGATATTCCCAGCAGCAACGTATCCCGGGCGCCTCGGGTATACATTATGCACGCCGCGCATCTATAACGCGTGTACGCATCACGTACTAGCTCGTGCAGTCCCACATTTGACACATCCACTGGAGCTTGCAGAACTTGCACGATCCAGCGCGCGGAGCGATTTTGCCTCCTAATCTAATCCAACTTTCCGAGAAGTACGAGACTCTACGTGTGTATATATATGTGTGCACACACACGCATCTGAGGTCAACAGAGGGTAAAAGAATCAGGAATGAGCAAGTTTGAGCAGTACGAATGCCGCGAGTTCAAGTATAATTTCCGAGAGCGTGTTTGCGTCTTCTACAAGATGCGGAATTGCCGCGATATTGCGGGTAATATTCAAAATCTTTAAGGTGCAATATTTGGAGAATTTAAAACAATAGTGTATTTAAAAAATTCTTTTTATCTGTATTTATTTGCAAGATAAAAAGTCTCCTTCTTGTTGTATGAGTTGTATACGGTTGAATCAGTCTGTACATAGCATCGAATAACATAGAAACGCTGTGCTCAATAAGTTCTAGTTCAAAGACTTCAGATAGTGCTAAAACATAAAATGTATAACTATCATTTGCAGAATATTTCAATAATGGGTAGACTATAAACTATAAACCATAAACAATAAACGAAAAATGATTAAAGTAATTTCAAAGAAAGTAATATGCAGAGAAATTCATTCTCAAAATTTCAAACCAAATTTCGAAAAAAGTTGAAAAGCATTTGAATAAAGGCCATGTTCTGACCCCTCGTACAAATTAATTCCAGTGAATTTTTTGTCCGTGCCAAAACTCGCGTATACATACGACGATGCTACCGTACAATGGAAAATGGTTATTTTGCACAAGATCGCCTGCGTGCTCTGTAGGCTATAAAAATTAAATAAAATGCAGTGGACTGTACACAATGGAGTTACGCTTTTGCGACCCCGTGCGGCCTAGTTGAGCGTCGCAACTGCGTGAAAAAGTCATCACGCTCAAACAAAACGAGTGCTTTTTCGTTTTCCAATAAAAATTCGGAGAGGCAGAGGTGGCCGTATTGAAGAACAGTTGCCTGTCGTGTGAAATATGATATTGCTAAACGATTTTTAGCTATATATTTTATCAATTAATTAAAAGAAAGCCACTCGAGAAATTTGTCACTTGTAAAATCTAAAAGTTCATGATTTTTTTTTAAATTTTTTAATTACAAAAACCGAATAACGATAATAAAATAATAAAAGTTAGTATAATTGTATTTGATCATGATTATACGGTATACACGCAGAGGTAACAATATATAATTGCTGTGTAGCAGGGCTTAAAACGAAACAATTTTGCTTTGAAAGAAAGGCTAATAATATTATAATCAATAAAAGTTTTTTTGTGATGTTGCCCACTATCGAATTTGAAATGCAAAATTAAAACTAGACAATTGCCCACCTAATAAATAAAAATGTCGGAAAATACTTCTTTTTGAAGTTAAATTTTAAGTACTAAAATCCTCTATTAATCAACGTGTCGACACAGTCCGCCTACTACACAGTTGAAGTAAAATCATCAACAACAAACCTTCTTCTCGCTTCGCTACTCTCGCGCGCGTTTGAAAAAAAAACGGCTGTTTGCAGGAGAAAGCCGTAAATCCGATATGATTTAGAGAGTGAAAACACACTCACCCGCACATGCACACATATGTATATGTAGAGAAAATAAAGGAAGCCGAGCCTTTTTCACGCGGAAAGGTACGCTCACTTGGCGTGCATTAACGTCGAGAGCAGTTAAGAGGATGGCGATGCCGCCAACCAGATAAAAATCATCGTTTTTCACGGAGTAACGAGTCCCGAGCATATTGCAGCGTTCGCACAGCAGCGCTACGGAAATGATGATAAAGCGCGGAAAAGAGAAAGAGGTGGAAAATGCGGGAGAACGTGTGTAAGAATCTCCTCGTAAATCTAGCTGGGACTGTCGCGCGAATATGTTTCGCTCAACAGTACATCGAGGAATTAAGGTTTTGTAGGGCGCGTGTCATTGTAGAAGGAGAATTTGATCGGGTGTTATAACACCGTGAACAAGTTTTAATAGGCACTGCGGAAGGGAGCCGAGGCATGTGATGTACAATAATTTGCTAGTGAAAAAATCAGAGGTATTAATAGTTTTTGGAACAAATTAACGCAAAATTGAGTTTTCGAGAAAATCTAATTATTATTTATTTAAATATAATGTCGACTCTTAAAAATAGGATAGAAGTATTTATGAAATTAGAACAACAACCGTTGGCAATCTAATACTTAATCATAAAGTATATTGCTCACAATAAGCTCTTATAGAGCCTTTTCTCAAAATGTCAATCGCCTACTGTCATATATATGCATCATTTTTTCTGTTTATCATAACACAGCAAATACTTAAATTGCCGAAACAATAAAAATATTATAAAACAATAGAGAGTAGAAACTCATATGGTGATGGCGATCGAAAAAGAGCAGTAGTCGATACAAGCCGCACTTATAATATTAGAGGTCAGCAGTTGCACATGCTCTTTACAAAAGATACCTGAGACTCTCTGGGAATTTCATTCTCCCCGGAGGAGCGCAGGTCAATCCGGTTAACCAACTAATTCAGCCATCTCTTGGAACATTCAACAAAGATACCTCTTAAACCACAGCAGTAGAGTGTTCGCTTTAAAATCCAACCCAGTTTCTAAAGTTTGCTATCACATGGCACTAAGGAGCTGTAACATCAACAATATCCACTACACATTTAAAAATTATAAGCAGAACATCACCCCTAAGATTATCTGTTTAGAAGTTATCACGAGCTAAAACTACGCTAAATCCTATAAAATTAGGTTTACAGTAGTACCAACACACTCTTGCATGAGTCAGAGATAGATATGGGGATAGCCTTTGGCGTGCGAGGTGCATGGTGTCTTGTGACAATGATGTCTTGTAAACCTCATTCCGCGCCTATAAGGTTAGGATTGTGAGACATGATGGCATGGTTGGATCACAAATCCTCACGACAAAGCTTCGAGGTGCAGAAACTTGTATACTACCGCGCAAGAGAGCCTATACATAAATCAGATATCATTGTAACGATGAGCTCACTCGGGATGCTGATCGTTTGCGAGTATGTGATCTTGAAAAAATTAGAACTGCTAAGATTACGATATACGCCGCCGAAACTGATATCGAATAACGCCAATAATGAGCAAGTTTTAAATAAGAACCATTAAATCGTTCAATAAAATGGCAATTTTTTAGTTTTTTTTCTTACGCTAGCTTTGATTATTTATAATTGGCTAAAAAGGCGGAATTATTTTTTCTTAAACTAGCGCATTCTTACAATGAAACTATCTATATTTCAAGAAATAAAGCCTATGGGGACTAAGAACTGATAATAGGTGCTATTTATAAGTTTAAAAAATTCATTCTTAAAGCTTAGTTAAAAAAAAAATATAACTATTTTAATTTGCAGTTGTTATTACGAATTTTTACAGAAAGTCATGATTTCGTAAATCTTTGTAATGGTAGGCCAATACACAACAAACATTCACAACTTTTGAAAACTATTATTCATTATTTGTAAATTATGAAAAAAATTATTGAAAAGGAAAAAGATACATTTAACTTTAAAAAATTAATCAAACGAATTACCGTATAAAACTTTTTATTAATATTTGAGATGAGTAGAAGAAATAAAACTGTTTAATTCAAATATATAATCGGTATACGTATGTATATCAAATATTTATATTAATGTGAATGAAAAATTTGACTACAGTCGTAGTCATATGTAAAGAACTCCCTTAAGTATAGTTTACGTATCGAGAAAAAGGGTCGATGACAATGACTTCGTCTCCCAAAGGTAGGCAATGCATATTTATGGTTCTCTAGATATTCATTCTTCCATTACAGGATAAGAAAATGGTTAAACAACTTAGATTGATTACGCTTGAATCACACCAGACATATATTTTTCTTAAATAATAAATTTGATATTTTAACATTTATTTTTATCTAGTTTTTTTCTACGTAGCATAATTCACTCTAACAGTTTTTCTAAAAGAAAATTTATTCCCAACTCCTACGATATCTCACCCGACAACACGGAAAAAAAAATTCAATACCCCTTGCCTTTTATTTATTATTTCGCACATTTTTCCTCTCGATCGACGCTACTCCTACTCTTCGTTTTTCCCAGCGACAACGCCGAGAGTATAGAAAGACAGAGCTCGCAGCTGTAGCAATAGGAAGAGCAGCAGCAGGTGCGCTCTTCTCTATACGTAGCATTCGATCCTTGGTTGTGAGGCGTAAAACCGACACTCGTGACGTTTATTGCCTCGTGCGCGCCTCTATTGTACCGCTCACTGCAGCCGTATATATATATATATGTACACATACCCTACACAGACGTTTGCTATCCACTTTTTTTATTCGTTGCGGGTTGAGTGATTATTTTCTTGGTGAAGCGCGTACGCGGGAGTGAGTCTTTTTTACGAGGACGCACCTGGATTGCGAATTAAACTTTGATAGATTTTGACGCTTTGATGGGTAAAGAGGGTTTTTGTCAAGTGCTGCAGGAGATTAATTTAAGGGCCATTTGAATTTATGAATAATTTCAGGGCAATCGAGAGGCTTTTTCGGGATGAGAGTGGAATTTTTTATGCGCAATTACTGGATTTTCGAAATATTTATTTTATCATAATAGCATTTAGCTGTTTATGAGAAAACGATAAAACGGTTAAAGGATCATAACACGTCTCACTACCTTATTGAGCGATATCCAATATAACTATCTTGCTATAGTACGTCAAAATTAAACAACTTATACATTTTTATGAGTATATTAAGTACTGCTTGTTTTTAAATTTTTATTTTATATTTTGATATTCTAGAAAATATATCAAGTATAATTGGAGAAATACTTACACACATAACTAAAAATCAAATTTTTGTTGAACCAATGTGTAAACTTCTAATTTTTCAAAAGTGTTTCCATTTAAGATTAGACTTAAATAAAAAAAAATAAAAAAAATAGGTTTCCTACCATCTACAGGCTTGTTCTTTCGCAGAAAAGAATAAGACTCCTCTTTTTTAACGGGCACTATCATCTACAGTATCTATGGAGTAGTATAGCCACATATTTTACCGGACAAAGGCATCACGCCAGCTAATTTTCGAAATGCGAGACACCTCGACTCGACTCTAATCCGCGAGTGCATGATGTTCCAATCCGATGCTTTGCAACGCAATCTCGGGTTCAGTGCGAGCGCGCGAGAGGCCGAAACCACGAATGATCGAACGCAGAGGGCGAAGAGGAGGAGCTCAAGACGAAGAGAGAGAGAGAGAGAGTGAGAGAGAGGGAGAGTGAGATGAGGGGAGAGATGGGCACGTATAACTCTGTAATCTGCGGCTTACCCAGCGGTCGGCTTCGCCAACATCTATCCGTGCGTCTGTCAGGCGTATCGCATCTGTCGTGACGCGCAGATTTTCGCCAAGGACGGTTTCGAGCTTTTTGAGGGACACTTTCAAACTTCGCTGCAGGAAGTTACTTTTGACTTCTATTAGTATGCAAATTTTGATTAAATCTAGTTTGCTAAGTTTAACCAAATACAATAATTCGTATTGATTCAGCTTACAATTCTTTATTACTCAACTATTGTAGTCAGGGCCTCAACTCATTATCCTTTTAATTATCCGGTTAAATAAAAGTTTCAACGATTGTCTACATCAATTTATTTGAAATCTAAATAAATCTTATCACATACATAACATCACTGTATGATTTTTTAAAACATGCCAAAAATGAAATAACCAAAATTTTTAAGAGAATTATGAAATACGATAAAATAGTTTAAAAATTCATAAAGAATGATCTGCGTAATATTTACTGTATTAAATCAAATGAAAAATCAGCATTCATAAAATACAACTTATTTACTAACACATTACTAAAATTGGAATTATACTGTTTTAGAAAGTATATTAATAGTTGTTTTTACACTTAAAACTTAGAAGAGTTTACAAGATTTTAAACGAATACCAGCAGGCATTTAGAAATTTAAAGTTTCATTACAAACTTCAGTTATCAACAAAAATTGTCGCACTAAAACCTGCACCCTTGTAAAACGTTAACAACTTGTGGAGCAGGAAATTTCAGTTCAAAAGTACTTTCCGGCTTTTAACTGACAATGCGTGTTTTATAATGAAATCTAGCTTTAAATGCTACAGGGCGCGCAATACATTATAAAAGTTTCAACGTGCATAAATGTTCATTACGCATATGAAATGAAGTTGGAAGACTTTTGCAGAAGCGCCTTGGCACTATTATGTGAAATAGAATTTCTAGCGTAAACTCGATGCAAAAAAAAACTTGTGCTCAACCTTTTTCATAAAACGTCAGGGACTAATTTGACATTAAACTTTTGCATTAAATTCTCACACTTTGTGAGCTATTTTTGTACAATGGATGTTTATAATATATACTTATATGAAAGAATGCACATTCTTTAATGCAGAATTTGTATAAATTTTTTTTTAAACCACAAGTAGCATAAGATTTATAGAAAATTGCTTTCAACGAAATTTGTGGATTGGCATAAAAAAATTGTATTAACGAAATTCACGTGATATTACGTTTTCAAAGCATCTTTGATGAAATTTCCATATTAAATTATGCATTGATTTATTCACGTGATCACGATGGCACAGACACAAATTTAATTAAAGCGTAATTAATTGAAAATTTACGTTATACTTTTTTAACATATCTTTTTTGTTACGAGTAAGAACTTGGTGAATAAAATGTAAGTATAATAATAATAAAAAAACGACATTGCCTGACTCGGCAGTGAATCGACTCTCGGTTATTCCATTTTCGTGACATATATTGTGCAATGAATGTAGTAAGTGGCGGTATCATGGAATGCATGCTTCTGAAATTTCCTGTAGTAAAATTTCACTTCTGTCCTATTATTTATTATAGAGAACAATTCCTGAAAAATAAAGCATATAATAAAAAGAATCAATTTGCAAAAATGTATTATTAATCAGATAGTATGTGTATTGATATTACTAAAGTCACAACTAATAAAACTAGATATAATTTTATTATAGCTCTTTACTCTGCATAAGTTAAGATATGTTATAACGCTTATATGTACGTGCTTAGCTCTTTAGCATAGATGTTTGAGACGGACCTGAACTATTAATGAGCCTATATCTAAATATTTGCAATCTTTTTCTTGACGCGTCCGCAATAATGTGAACGGTTCAGACCGTATCTTAACACTCTCTAGCTTGTTATTATTAAAATTTTTTTTATTTAATTTTTAGTAAATTATTATTTTGATTTGAGGCAAGAAGTTTATTCATCTTGGAACTTAATGATTTCTACAAAACTGAATATAAGAGAAGTCGTCCTCTTATGCGACAAAGGAAGTTGCCTACATAATATAAAAATTATTTTTGAAAATCCAATCTTTAAATCCAGTACTATTACTAGGAAAAACTATAAAATTGAAAAATGTGCCCATAGTCCTGAATGGAAAAGTTATATAAACATTGAATGGAAATCAACGCCTGTCTAAACTCGAGTTGTACTACTTAAATTTCATCTTAACGGTTATTGAGGAATTACTTTAATTTTTAAAGCTTAACACTCTTTTTAATAAACATTTACTGTGATAAAATAATAATTATACTCTTAAAAGTAAAATTAAAAAACTTTCTTATTTCGTCTAGATTAAATTTTTTATTTAATTCTAAAATAGTCAAGACTGTTTAATTTAAAGGTATGTCAGATATACAAATTAAAACTTTATTATAAATTATCGATCGCAAAAAGCTATACCTATTAACAAACTAATCTATAATTTTTATTTATTTGTTCACAATTTTTATTATAAATATTTTCAAATAATGTATAAAATTGGACATATCAAGAAACCTTAAGCAATATTCAACCTCAGTCGACAGGTACGCTTATTCGACACTTTCTCCCAAATCAATTTTCAACCACCACTTCTCTTCGTTGTAACCCAACTAATCCACCTCTACTTGGATCTGGCCAAGTGTTCAACCGCATTTTGAGGATCCATCTCATCAAAATATACCAACGACCTCCGAACGAATATAATATCTAACATCGTACAAAGTGAAGATCTCGCGTTAATTAACACGTGAGTTCGCGGATCCTCCGTGACGAGTTGGAAGAGTCACAAGAGAACAAGTGCAGAGTACTTAATAGAAAAGTGGAAAATAGTAAAAAAAAGCGTAATGGTGGACGCTTTTATCGGTATAGTTTGTCTGGCGAGACTAAAGTACTATTTGAATTTCGTAATTTTTCGTTGTTTCTTGTAAAATATTCATTCTTCAAACAGATATAATTGGGAAAAATTTATTTTGATAAAAATGTAATGCAATGATGATATAAAATCAAAGTATACTATATAAAATCATAAAAATGGAAAACAGAACTTTAGTTTATTGTTTTAGAATTAACTAATTTTCAATGTTATTATTTTTAATGCTATAATTCAGATAACTGTGTTGTAATAAAATAAATAAATTTAATGTAGATTTCAATAAAATTTAGAAAGAAAGATATACCGAAAAAACTGTTTTCTGGTAATACTTGTATTCCCAAGAACTAAAGAAAAAGAAGAAAATAAAAGAAACATTTGTGAAAAATCCCGACGAAGAAAAAAGAGGGATGATCTAACTCTTCTTTGCTACACGTTCCGATCAGCCAAACAGTATCTCGAAAGAGAATCCGGATACTTCGGCATAAAAAATTCAATTCTCTCTTACTCTGTACACTTTACATATAAGCATGCGAGAATACATAGCCATGCATTTGTATACTACGCAGATTAACGTGCACAGGCTAAATTATGAATTTACGAGGGAGGCGGGAATAAGAACAAAAAAAAAGCGATACCTCGAACGTTAGTCATTGCTTTTTCATTTGCATAGTCGTTATCCATGCGCACGAATTCTCTTTCTTCTTTTCGCGAGGTGCAAATGTCCGATGGCGCTTTTTTGTTTCGCTATTTTATGAAGATGATATAGAAGCAAAGGCGCTAATTATCGTCTACGATAGCACGGACAGATCTTGCGCAAGTTTTTTTTTCCAAAGTGAGGCATCATGGGTGTGTGCGTACACACATACAACGCTTCTTTAAGTGAAGAACGTTTTCAGAAGAGGCGAAGAGCAGTATAGACGTATTTCTCTATTGCAGCAAACTTTTGCCTGAATTTATTCCAAAGATGTGCAACAAAAATAAAACTGTGAAATTTCCTCGTTTAAGGAGCCTTTTCTCTGTTGATTACCAGAATCAAGTTTGACGTAGCAAAACGAATTCCGACTATTTCAAAAAGATACTAATACATTATTAATCTTCGATCGAATGGTAAAATGGTAAGAAAATAAATAGCATAAGGTGATTAGTTAATTATACATAATTACACAAATTTGTCTTCTAACAATATTTTTTTCAACGATATTTCTATTATTTTAAACGCGAACAAAAAAAAATTTAATCTATAAAAATATTTTGTTAATCTATCCTTTAAATATGCAGTAATCCAACATCGATTATTGCCCTCGACCTTAATATCTCAGTCGTATTTATACAACCATAATAGTTCTATAAAGGAGCAGGTCTGTAGTACGTTATTGCAATAATTTACACAAATATCTTAACTCCGATATTTCGCTCGACATCCACTGTAAAGATCAGTAGTACTGAATCTCGCTTCCTCCAGTCCCTTCCACTCGCGCTCTCCCTCTCTCTCTCTATCTTTCGTTCGCTCTCTCTCTCTCTATCTTTCGTTCGCTCTCTCTCTCTCTCTCTCTCTCTCTCTCTCTGTGCCTCTGTCGTCCTTTACCATGGCCATAAAATTCTCTTATACGACTATAAAACGGGGCGGACCACGTCTCTCCCTCCTTTCTTCATCAGTCACTCTAGCGGCTGTTTCGGTAGTTCCTTTCCAATTCAACACTAATCGCGATCTCTCTCTCTCTCTCTCTGTCTCTCTTTCTACCGTAATTCGTGAGGGAACAGCATGTATATATACACTCTATACTAGCAAGCTCCTTAATGTTCGACCCCCGTCGAGTTATCTCTCGCTCGCGCGTCCGCCTCCGGACAATATAGCGTATCGGGCGATGCCTATATAGCAGCCGTTAAGGAGACACGTATATATACAGCGGCAACAAAAGGCCGAAGCTAGTAGTATACGCATGAGGCTTTCTTAAGATGGTTTATGTATGTATCTACACATCTGTGTGTAAGAATGTGAGACCTCTTATCGTCACCCGGGACAACAAACGAGCATTAGAGGAGCATTAGAGAGACAACCCCGGGATTTTGCGCCCTCCTTGTAGATATATGTATTTGCAACGTAAAAAAAAATCGAGATAATTGAGATTCACGATACGTAAATTGACCGTCGTACTTAGTTCGAAATGTAGTGACGCTTGAATTAATAATTCTGAGCAGGCCGAGAAACATTCAGTATGACTTATTGGTGTAACCGCAAGTTGTCCTTACTGCTCACGACAAGGGATTTCACAGCAGTATTAGAGAATGGAAGGCTTCGGCTCAATTTTTGTTATATAAATTTTCGTATTTTCGTACAATTATATTATCTGTAAGTACATATGTGTGAAATCATTTAAATTGATTTAAAACCTAAGATTTTTATTGGGTCATGAGATAAAACAATAATTTCTTAATTATATTTAGACTGTCGACGAAATTGAGTACTTAATTTTCAACAGAAGCATTATGTTTCCGAGATTTTCATCTATACAGTTGAAATAATCCACATAGATTATTTTGATGTAGATAAAATTTATTCTATTAATTTATTTTTTTTAGCCATGAAACTATAGATTAACTAAATCAAAAACATAGTAAATAAATACATTTTAATAATAATAAGGAAACTAAATCCAATATAATATAATAGTATATATACAAAAAGACCAAACGATATAGCTTCTAGATGATTAGTTATCGTAAATTAGTTTTCATCATCTTATATTACAATCTAAAATTAGTTTGTAGACTACGTTACCGATCACGAACTTCTAAGAACTTATAACATTTAAATAAGGTTATTGGTTCCGGAAACGTTTCGCTAATCAGTTACGTGACAGGCAACTAAAGCAACCGCCCCTGTAATTAAAACTACTCGCGTGCAGTATATTGCCTGAAAAGTAGAACGTGATTGGTTAAAAGGATAATTCTAACTAACCATGTCATGCAATTTCGTAACTTTTGGGTAAAGTATAGATGTTATGTTGTGGAATGAGAATAAACTGTAAATATAAGTTTATTATCAAATAGCCTAATTTATGGATAAAACAACATAACTTGGAAAACATGTTATGTTAGAATAGAAAAGCATTAAAAAATACGTTACTATATGTCACTGCAAATACTATTAATAATAATAAATTATTTTAAATATTCAAAAGGGGGTTTGAATTTATGAACAAGATTAATTTTAAACAATTAGTGTAAAGAATACTCAAACGTTGCATTCTATCTGAGATTCTTTACATCATTTGTCAAATATTACGCAATAGATGTCCCTCTTATGTAATCCATGGCGTCATTTTTTATTTTAATGGGATATGAACTGCGTCAGCAGTAAATAATTAATATGTGACCACATCTCAGAAAACCGGTCAATTGTTCATCGATAAGTCAATAAGAGCGTGGCCGGACTAACTTCGGGCAACTCGTGTATAGGTCTGCAATGGGCAAAGTTCGGTTCTTGGCCATCAATAAAGCACAGGCGCGTACACATTGACGCAGTCGCGAAATAAAGCCGGTTAATACACACATGCGCCCTGGGGGCGAGCAAACTGCTCAGAGTATCTAACGGCAGGTGCGTCCTGTGTGCGTTGCATGTTGCAGAAGTCGAGCACCAACCTGTGGGGCGACTGGATGGGAGTGATGCACGGCGACGAGATCGAGTACGTGTTTGGCCACCCGCTCAACGAGAGCCTCAAGTACACGGAGCGCGAGCGCGAGCTCGCCTACAAAATGATCATGGCCTACTCCACTTTTGCCCTGCACGGGTAAGTCCGTTTCTATCACTCTTTTGCCTTTGTATCTTCTTCTGTCTCAATATGTATTTACTTACTTCTATCCCGGTTCGTTCAACAGGATGCCTTTTTTCCAGCTGTCCTCCGCCCTGTATCTTTCTCCCAAAGCTCACTTCCACAAGGGACAACGACTCCCTTGAGGAATTTAAAACTCTCTCTTCCGCCTGTCCCTCGCTTTCTCTCTGTTTTCATTTTTCCTTCTCTCTTGCGTGCGACCGCTATTTCTTCATTTTTTATGGATCAAGCTGGGGGAGCTACCACGTAGCCGGCACATATGTATTTTTCCACGCTTAAATCTCTAATAATTTGCTGCTCTTTTTTCTCTTATGCTGTGCTCGAAGTATAAATCGCAGAGAAAACAAAATTCATAGGAAGTATACGAAATTTTTTTATACAAATAAATATCGAAATTACTTTATACATATATAGTATATGAAGTAAATGAAATTTATTGCCAGTTTGTTGTAGCTAATTTTGAAATAAATCAGATCTGAGAAAGAGATTTAAGAGTACGTAATAGTAATATTATAATTTAGTATTTTTCTAATATGCTAATGCCACTTAATATTATATATGGACATATCTACAGAACTTTTAAATTTCTATGGAAAAAATTAATGAAAAATAATAGCAAGTACAGTCCTAATTATTACTACACTTTGTCACGTGTCAGTCAATTGAAACCTTAAAAACAACCTATCTTCTACTAGAATCGAAAATCCAAACATTGAAAAAATGAAATTAGCCTTGCTAACAGCTAAGTAAAAAAAAACTGTTTAACTGTACATTTAACGTACGTATATATCTAATGCAATTACATGATCTCATATTAATACTTTTGCAGACAAGTGAAATCGATCCGAAATCTTTTAAAAAAGATAGGATTTACAACTTACATTTTTTCCATTTTTTAACTAGGTATACCTACTAGTTATCTCTAAGCGCGCTTCGCGCACCTCTTTTGTTTTTGTAACCTAGCAACCCATTACTCTCATCAACCAAATCACGAATAAAATGATTTCACAACAAAACCATCATTTTTTAAAGATAGGATTTATATGTCAAATTTACTTTTCCATAAAGACTTCACCAAATTTTGTGTGTAACAAATAATCTTAATATTCCATGTCTTATATTGATCCTACAGCTGTAAAAGATTATTTCATAATAAAGTAAATGAATTTTCTTACTGATAAAGTCTTCGAAAACCACTTCGTTTTTCATTATTTTATTAACGATCTGTTTTTTCCTTCTTCTACTCGCCGCTGCCAGGAAGAAAATAAAAGCAGGTTGAATTAGTCGGCGGACTGATATATACGAGCCGAGAAAGTTACCCCTCGGTCCGCTCAATAGGTAGAGGAGAGATGAATAAAAAAGAGAACATTAGGAGAAGGAAATAAAGATGCTGATTAAATAAACTACAAAGTTAATTGTAGTAACTGTAAAAAAGAAACGCAGTGGACAAATTTAAAAACATACGTTTTCAACATAAATTTTTTAAATCCCTGAAAATGTTATCATTAAAATTCCACAAATCATAATTTTTATTTTTGTATTAGTAAAATGCGTACCTTTCCTGGATACGTATAGCATAAATTTTATTAAAAAACACAATTTAATAACAAATGAAAGTAAGGTAAGATAACGTGATCAGAAAAGTATAATCTCTTGTATCTAAAAATATCAGCAAATAGCATGGCAAACTGAAAAAGAAGGTAGTTGCACAGCACATGGGCTTTGGGTAAGTCAAAAAGCCATAAAAAGGGAGAAAATTGAAGTGAGATGCAGAGAAGAAGACGGCCAACAACACACAAGAACCACTTCTTTGTGTACAGTCTCCCCTCTCTTTTTCTCTTTTTTTCCACAAGTTTTGCCAGGCCCTAATCTTATCGCCCCTGTGCGTCGGCTCTCGCCCCATTGTAATTCGTAAGGTCGTTACTGCCAAAACGGAGGCTTTGCGGAGTACAAACGAGGTTCGTTATGAGAAAATGCGCGCCGTTATATGTTGCTGCTACTCTTTCTCGCGAGCACGTCGACATTATATAGAGAGGAAGAGAGGTAGAGAGAAAGGGGAGAGAAAGAGAGTCGGAAAGAGCGAGGAAGGGAGAAACGGGAGGCTAGAGAAAGGAAAATTTGACCCATACGTGACCTGTGCATTTCTATTCGGGGCGTCGAAGAAGAAGAACAAGAGAAGCCACGGCGACTCAACGCGTAGAATATCGAACACACAGTCTCTCTCTCTCTCCCTCTCTCTCTACCTTTATAGGTGTACCTTTAAGGGAAGGAGGAAAGGAAACTTTGCCGGAAGCTTCTACTCGATCACAACTGTATTCATATCTGTTTCTCTCGTTTTGTCAATCACGATTTTAGCTGCCTGTAACTGATTGTATTATCATACGCATAAAGACCTGTAAACATTATTTTTGCTTATCATAATTTTCGTAGAAATAACATTGTTATAAAATCAAATAGTAATAAAAAGTAACAAACGATACTTTACAAATATGATGATTATTTTCTAGTAAAAACTGCTCTTAATTTTATTAACTTATTTCTTTATTTTTTAAAAACAATGGTTGTAAAAGTTAACTTTTAAAATTTTTCGAGTAGAAATATTTCGGTAAAAATCATATTTAATACGATTAATCATTTCTAAATGCTAATCTAAAATCTTAAATCTATGTGTTTTTGTTGTTTTCGAAGACATTTGAAATTTTAGCTCTCTCTCTCTCTCTCTCTCTCTCTATCTCACTCTCTCTCTCTCTCTCTCTCTCTCTCTTTCTTTACCTATCTATCTATCTCTCTTTTTGTAAATAAGCGTGTCAATATACCACCGAAGCTATTTGCACGTATGTCTACAAATACAATGTGTCGCCTTTATCTGCTTACTCACTCTCTTTTTTATCCTTGTGAGTCTTTTCCCCTCTTCTTTCTACCTGCATTACGCAGTAATATTATTTATATAGAGACAGTTCCGTTATTTGACACGGTAAATATAACTTTCTTAAAAGTGCTAATATGCATTAGTATATTATCATTGTAATATAACTACAAGATTAAATATAACTACACAAAACCTTCTCCTAAATCATCAACTTCTACGTTAAATAAGTTTGGTAGAACATACTTTCTACTTAAATTAATTGGAGCTATCGCTGTAGGAGTCCCGACACTTTTCTTACAATTAATTTTTTACTAACAAATCATATTTTTAGTAAAGTAAAATAAATTTATAATAGTAAATTAAAATAAATTTATAATGTTAATTATTGTTATTATTTTTTTCTTTCTCTACAGTAAAAATTTACAAAATATAACCGATTTCGATCTAGACTTCCCCACAAAATACGTAGATCATAGAGATACAAATTGATTTCATGGACTTTAAGACTCAAACAATATAGTAAAACATATATAAGTATTTCAAGAAACCGAAATGGTAGTCCTTAACAAAGTAGAAATACTTTTTCATCCGGGAAATTTTTGAACGTCGAAGAAAGAAAGACAAGAATCGCACATATATACATGTTCAGATACGGTTCTACGTGCGTAAGTAAAACGTATCCGATAAGGGGCCCGTATGTGAGAAACGAATCACAAAAAAGGAAACTATCTTTCTTTTCCAACTATCGGCATTCGTCACTCGCGCAAATTTTTTTCTTTTTAAGGAAATGGAAATATACCGTATTGCAAGACATTGGTGGAGAAATTGAGAGAAAGGGCGTGTGACGAGATAAATATGAAAAACAAACAAGAACACGTTATATTTCTTATTTATTTTGGACAGAGATGCGCTTCAGGTGATGTAATGTATTTTTAATGGGAATAAATCGATTCAGTTATTATTGTGGCGCAGTCCTCGAGCCATGGATCATTAAAGCGGAGTAATTCCAAAGCGTGCTTGTATAAGAAAAAAGCAGTAATGATGCTATTTGTATTTATGCTGGGAAACTGTTTTCCTTAGTTATTAAAAAATAAATGTTGATAAATTACATTAATAAATAAAAATGAATTTTATTACGATTAATTGAAAAATCATGTAACCTGAAGTAGAGTCAGACGAGTTTAAGCAGCTTTTCCGTATACTCTCAAATACTTCAACTTTAATTTAATTATTATGACAAGATTGTACATATATATAAAGTAAGTATATCGAAACTTTTGCAATATATTACAAAAATGATGGTAAAAAATGCCATAGTAGGAATCAGAAATCTATGAAGAAAATGTAGCAAATGTAACAATGTAAAAGATACCGTATATTTATATGTAACTCAAAATCTTTTTTTAAATGTAAATGTATTGAATGAAAATTATGAATGTAGTAAGAAAACTTAATGGTTGTAATAAAGTTTTAGGAACTCTTGAGTGATAACGCATAAATTTGATGTACGTATAGGCGAATATTAGTAAATGTACATTATTCCAAAAGTTCACTTTTTATAATACTGTGACAGATTCATTCCTTAAAGACGCGCATTTAAATTAGATGTGTGCATTAAAATTCAGGTGAATTATATTAAATTTAATATACATTTGAAAATTTTAAAGATTTTAAAACGTATTCAATTTACTCTAATTTTTAATAGTATACGATTTGAGGCGAACGAAAGGAAAAGGCTTTATAACACTAAACAACTTACTTCAACTCTTACCAATGTATTCACATACTCTTGCCAATTTCTTTATTACATACGCTGACACGTGTGGCCAATTTACAATTTCATACGCACGCGCGTGAAAACTTTTATTCATCCCCGAAAACAGAGACGTAGCGCGTAATGTACAGCTACGACCGAGTTCGAAGCGAAGCAGTTATACTTATAGCGCCCGACACGAGGCATGGCAAGTGCCACTTCCTACTCTATCCATGAAAAAACGCGTACATATATAGTTTCCGCGGCTGCTCGGAATAAAGTGGCTTTACGACGACTTCATGAATTCTAAAAGTAGAGTGGAAAGGAGGTCCTAAAATGCAAAAAGTTATGGCTGGCGAAAAATAGTAAATTTTTTTATTGTGCAAAATAATTCGTTAATTTAACCAATGACTTGGTTAAAAATGTAACAATGATTGTGCATAGTTAATTCAACATTTGAGAAATGGTCGCTATAACCATTTTTTCATGGTTAATTGAAGTATTCCACACTTTGTTTGAATAACCATCAAACATAAATATTGCAAGTAACATAATTTTCTAGGAATAGCAATTACCACTGCTTGTCTTCATATCTACCCGGTGTATTAGGTATGACATTGAAGTATATGGAAAAACTTGCAATGGATTTTGAATCGACACGCGAAAGTAAGTAGGTCTCGGCGGCGATCGGGTGGGTCCGCGATGTTATGGCTCCGATAAATACTCGCGCTCGTCGAATTCGTTCCCTTTTCTGGCGAGACTGCGA
>JAWWEQ010028049.1:0-24296 GCA_035583055.1 Torymus tubicola
CAGAATTAAAAAATATTAAATGTATCAAAAGTTATGAAAATTTAAAGTTAAGCAACAAAAATTGATAAATTGACAGGGTTTAACTTTATAGATATTTTGATGCATTTGCGTTGCTTAACTTTAAACTTTACATATATATATATATATATATATATATATATATATATATATCCACACACACACATATATCTTATTGTTATCTTAAATCATCAAACTACTACAGGGGTAGGAACATTTATAGGAATTCATTACAAAATTTTATTAATGAAATGGTTATACTGTTATCACCTTTATAAAAATTCTGTTGAAAAACTTTTAACTGAACTGGTTGTAATATTGCCACCTTTATTTGAATCGATTAGTAAACTAACGGAAATATCATAATATCTACACAACTTATATTTTATATTAACCATTGCATACTGCTGTAACTTTATAATATTCACATAATTTATTACTAAAGTTATCACAAACCCGACAACAAAACAACAAACTTTCACGTAACTTATAATTGTTTTAAATCATTGAACGTGCTATAATTATAACATTCACATAATTTGTGTTTAATTTATGCATCAAACTGATAGCAATATTACAACCCCTAAGTAATTTGTATTGAGAATAGTGTTACAAAGAAAAAAATAGATACCTCCTCGTTGAAAAAGGTGGTCAGATGTCTTACTCATCAAATTCCTAGGCGTAGACCAGGCAAGTCGACGCAGCAAGCCACGCTGAGGCTGGATAAATGGTCGAACGAGGACAAGCTTTCCATACTTCCTCAATTATCCCATTTCACACCACATTATAAGGTTTTTCCATGCTTTACCCTTTTCTCCACTAGCCACTCCATAATTATCCTGCCTTTTAGCAAATTAGCCACTGCATCCGAGCAATAGTATACATCTTCGGCATCCCTGCTACTCGGGGTACAATTCAGGATTGTAGTAATCAACAAGAGTGTGAAGCATCTCAGTATAACATCTAGCAGAGGCGAGCCCTCGATATCCAGATAAGGGACACAATTCCCTGCAAGAGTCAGCCTATCATTTTCCATAAAGTGGTGACGTCATCAATTGTGCCTTCACATTATTCTGGCTGGAACTCCTGTAAACAATAAAGGAACCATAGAGTACCAGCTTCTACAAGCACACAGAATCTTACAAACCAACTCTACACAGGGAGAAAATTAGTAAGAAGAAAAAAAAAGGAAACAGGTATACTTATCTGAATCCCACTCATACGAAAAACTGGTGCAGTTTTTAATTATCATCCTCGTCGTACCTCCCTTCATGAAAGATTTTCCTCGGCTCCAGTGGATGCTTGTGTTGGTCGTCCTCGACTCGAGCCCCGACGCGAGGTTAGGCGCGCGGCGCGTGAGTAGCAGACCGTTTTCTCCCGTTTCTTTCTCTCTGCATCTCGACGCTGCCGCGGGACTAGCTGCGCGTCACACAGCCATCTCCGCTGTAGTCGACGCGCGAGGCGAGTCTACATTGCGAGTCTCGCCGTGCGCGGACGGAACGAGACTACACCGCGCAGGGTTGCCACATCGCAACAGGGTTGCCCGCGTTTCCATCGTACATAGCGCAAGGATTTTTAATTAGTTTAATTATAATTATCGCTATATCGAGGAAATCACGAAATAGATTCAACTAACATATGCAGGGTATGGTAGGGTATAACACTAAATAATTTTGTTCTGTAATTGCTTGTGTATCAAATAAACTTAGTCTTACAATTTCTTTTCCTTTTTTTTACAATAATTTCTCCTTTTCAGATCAGAGTCGCTCCAACCCGCCTCCCCCCTTCCTCTTTTGTCCTCGTTGTTAAAATAATCAAATTACCCGAATAAGATAGCATTGTCGGATACATCAGGTTTGAACTGAGATTTTCAGTTGATCCCTATAAAATAGGTAAGACAAGAATAGAACCGCGTAGCAGAAGTATAAGAGTCAAATCTCCGTCGAGTAGAAAGGATCTCCTATACCAGCCGTTTATGGACACGGCTGACGAATAACAGGTAATGTAAGGTTTTTCAAGAAAACTTATTCGATCTATGGATAGGAGTGTCTTCCCAAAAAAAAGAAGTATACGAAATTCTGTTTATTTCTCAGAATTTCGTAACATGTTGTATGGATTATGATCTTCCCCCATTAAATTGTTTATTTAACAATTCAAATAGAAAGTGATAAACGCAAGAAAAACAAAATAGTATATTACGTAACTAGTGAGCAAACTCGCTGCGCTCCACCGACAAACGTAATAAGAGATACGAGTCGAGAAAAATGAGTAAATGCACATAAATGAGGTAAAAAAGAAACATATAAATATATGCGGGGTGTGTCAAAAGTTCCCGGACGGCTGGATAACTTGAGAAATACGCATCACAGAAGAAAATAACCGAAACAAAAGTCGTAGGATTTTTCCCCAGCAATCCGGTGGTGACCTTGGATTTGACCTGGATCATGACCTTCAAGGTCATTTCAAGGTCAAATACATTTTTTCAAATGGGAACCTATATTTTTGTTTTGATCATTTTCTTCTGTGATGCGTATCTCTCAAGTTATTCAGCCGTCCCGAAACTTTTGACACACCCTACATATAAACTTCGTAAAGTTGATTAACAAAACTATTACAATAAATATACGAAAACTTACTTATTTATTAAAAAATAAACTATTACAATCAATATAAAAAAAAATAAATCATACAGAATTTGTTATGGTTCTTTCCAAATCATTTTTTTATGACAAATTTAACTGAACAATTATTCAGATTGAAAGAAAAATTCTTATTTTGCAATAGGAAATTGAGACATTAGCATGGTTTTATTTATTCTCGTAGCATCGTTTATTTTGATTAGGTTTAACTCGAGCGCCCACTATTCCATGAAATACATATCGGTTTGTTTACTTATTTTGAAAAGTTTTTAAGCAAAGGGTTCGAAGCGTGCTCAAAGCAAATGTTTTGTATAGTTTGTTATTCTTGCTTACCGTGTGCAAAGCAATATGTTTATATATATTTAGACGAAGCGTGCGCAAAACAGATATTAGCAAGATTAGCAAGATTTATTTACGCAAATATTAGCAAGATTTTCAACTTTTATACTATGAATCATTACTTTTTCAACAAAATCTCAACAATATAACAAAAAAACTACAACTGTGAAAAAAAAATGACACAAAAGAGATTTTAGATGAACATAGCAGTGACGAGTCAAGTGATTTAGATAATGATAATCGACATGAAGAAAAAAGCTTACTCTCTTTATCTCAAGCAGGTATTTATTGTCCACATTTATATAATGCAGAATGTTCTAATAATTTATACTGCTACTGTCAGTATCCATATGATGAAGTGTCAGAAATGATTGCATCGATGGGGACCACTCTGAGATAAAGTGATTTAACTTTCAATGTGTTGGTACCTGATTCAATAGAAAAATTAGGGAATGATACAAAATAAACAATACCTTTTTAAGAGCACGTTTTTTAATTATCAAACTTTCTTAAAATGAAAAATATCCTTATGTCAAACATTTTTATGTTGATTGCTCTTATTTTTCGATTTCATTATGAACGCAACAGCAAAATAAAGAGAAGATAGCCAGGATTAGACATCTCACATCAAACTAAAGCAAATTTAAAAATCTGATTCCTGACATTGGTGCTATTGAATTATATGTATATTATTTAACCTTTAGGGGACGGGATGGCCCCTATACGGGCCATGCCCATGATAGACACTTTACCTATGTTAGTTTTGAGATATGAGATATCACATTTCCCCAATTTCTGTAGAAAAGCAAGAGAAATCAAAAATCCAAAATTTCCGCCCTCTAAAGGTTAAATACTGTAAATATTTTTAATTTGAAGATATATGAGATCATTTCTAGGAGTTGCTAAATCTAGTAGTAAATTTGTAAATTTTGTAAATTTTTTTTGGCATTATTTTGTAATAGTGCTATAGTTTTCTAATGTTATCATTTATATATTAACATCTTTTATATGATATTTTTTAGTGTTAACAATCACAAACTTCGAACTCAGGTATTCCATCTGCTTGTAATGCTGATTGGTTCATTCGAAACACCTACAGCTTTTCCAAGAGAATTAGCTAATCAGAATGCAGTTGTGAAATATAATCTTTATGTTTCGCGCTTGAAATGTTTGCGATTACGAAAATAACCGCTGAGCGGCGCCATCCTTCTGACTTTCTTAACTTTACATTATGTGTGTATCTAACATGAAATCGACGATTGTTTTTGCTATAGAGTCTTGTCTCTATAACTCTAGGAGTTAAAAAGAAGAAGTCTCGTCTCACAGTTTCAGTATATCATGAACGGCGATAAACGTGTAGGTTCAGTGAGTAATTTTTTTTAGTATAATTTGATACATAAATAAAAATAAATTGATACTTGTTTTATAATAATAAACAATAATAAATAATATTTAGTATAATTTGATACATAAATAAAAATAAATTGATACTTGTTTTATAATAATCAATTAATAAATTGATATTTTTATTTTCAATTTTAGATCGCATAGTACTACCATCAGATCAGACTGCTGATAGACGTAAGTTTTTAGTTTTTTAAAACTAATTTTATCAATTGATTTTCAATCTTAATTATTGTTCAATTTAAATTTGTTGAACGTACACCAAGGACAGCAGGCTATTATCAATCCATGGATTAGTTTTTAAATAAAATTCACGTTTCTCTGATCATCCTCTAGCTCTCTACTACTCTCTGTCCCAATCTCTTCCACTCTTTTCTGTCCTCTCTGCATATTCTTCTCCCTTTCTCTCAGAAACAAAAGTGGATAAATAAGTATTAATAAAACTTTCTACGAAAGTATACAATAAGGCAAACCTAGACTTTTTCTGCTTAATATATAAAATAATAACATTTTTCTGTTTATAGAAAATCAAATCAACATTAGCAAAATAGTCTTTGCCATCACTGCATACGTTCTTTGAGTCATTGTATACGTTCTATGACCTACACACTTTTATACCCGTGGGGACGAAAATTATTTCAGTTATATATAAATTTTAGTTATACTATATAAATTTTAGTTATACTATATAATTATAGTTATACTATATAATTAAAATAATTTTCGATAAAAGTGTGTAAGTCGTAGAATGTATAAAATGACTCAAAGATATAACTAACACAAAGTTTAAATATTTTTTATCTCTTCCAATTCCTCTTCTCAGTAAGCACACTGTTAAAATAAAAATTAATTTCCTACGAGCGGAGCGAGTAGGGGGTACCCTAGTGTATGTGCATATATATCTTCCTATATTATATAGACATAAGCGCTATAGGTGAACGTAGCCCTTCCACCGCCCCATCCACTGCCCCTCCACTTTCCGATTCTTTGCCCTCCACATTCCCCTCCACACTTTAACGTTAAATTCATTTAAAAATTACGTTATTTTCCAAACTCGGTCAAACTACTGCCCCTCCACTGCCCTCCACTTACCAGCCCCTCCGCTGTCCTCTCCACTGTCCTCTCCATTGGCCACTCCACTATCCTCTCAACCATCTCCTCTACTGTCCCCTTCAACTTCAGATGACAGTTCAAATGAGATCGTACGTAGGATTTTTCGGTCGGGTCTATTACAAGCACATTATTGACCACTTACTACGATCACTATAATCTTATCGGGTTTATTCTGGAGACAATAACGACAGTTTTCCTCACCACCATTGAGATACTGTTGTAGGCGCATTGAGTTTATACTTAGGTATTTTCATGGGGCCCGCCGTGAATTTTCCTATAGCGGTATCTCTGTCTTACACACACATTTTATAGAGCCTGGGTTCCATAATACTAACGAAATAATCTCATTCGTTAATACAGCGGAAAGGGCTCCATAAACCTATTTAGCTATTGATATATGTAATTGATTGAAATGAATAAAATAAATAAATTTTAAATGGGCTTTTTGTATTCCTTTTTCTTCACATTTTCTTGAATATTACCAATATCGCTAATTTGAAGTATATGTTTTTAATAGAAAATAAATTAACTCCAAAACTATGCATTTTACTACTTAAAAATCCGCTCTTTTAAATAAACTCTTTAGAAAAAATTGATTTGAAACAAATTATGACTCCACTTTGAAAACCCAAACTTAAAAATTGGGAAGGTCGTGAACTTAAGAAAGGGAAAGTCGTGAAAAAAAAAGTCGGATGTGACCTTTATATCCTATCGTAGTTTGACCCCGTCACGTCAGGGTCAAGGTTAAATTGGCAAATTACCGTTTAAGCGGAGAAAAACGGTACAGTCGAAAATGATCAAAAATTCGTTTTTTTTTATTGCAGAAATGTAATCTATAACTATTTAACTTTAAGAAAAAAAATATGTCCATAAATTTGATAATATAATATTTTATTTCATATTTTTTGAAAATTGTTTTTGTTAATTTTTTTCTTAATTTTACACCATTTTTTGCATTATTTTAAAAGTTAAATTCAAAGATGCTTTATTGCTAATTAATTAAATTTTTTTTTTATTTTTACGATTAGAATACTCTATAAAGTGTTCTCCAAATACTACCAACTCAATAAATTAACGATTTACGAGTACAGAGCAATACCAGTTTGTTTTAGAAAAATCAGTAAAATTTTCATAATTTAAATTTGAATTATGATTTTCATGTAAAATATTTTTGAAAAAGTCTAAAAGTTTTGTACAGTATATTACCTAGTTTTTACGCGTAGAAAACTTGTTTTCATCAGATTTATACATACCGATACCCTATAGTAAACAGTAAACAATCAAGCAAGCGAAAGCTTATATATCTGTGTATTGTGTTTACTTTGTTTTGGAGTATTTTTTACTATTTCTAAGAGCTACAAAATCATCTTGTTAATAAACGTTGGCGTTCAGAAAAAGGATCAGCTGACTTTAAATAGAGAAAAGTCCAGAAGAAAAGTGGAACACTCCCTGCCAAGTAAGAAGCAAACTGTGGAACAGCCACCTGTTGATTTCAGCACAACGAATTCAGTGTGGTCAAAACTTTTAAAAACATTGTGCAGAATTTTCTGATGTGATTGGGCTTTCTTTAAAAAAACATTCAAGTGTATGTCTTGTGGTTCGGTAGCTGGAGAGAGTCATTCAAGCCGTCGTACAAAAACAAAGCCTCGATCTCCTTATATTTAGTGAACCATAGAATTGTGAATGGTAATAATTCTGTTGGTTTAGGTTTTGCTGCCCTAGAGCGGCTTTGTGCTAGCATGAATATGAATTGTTTATCGAAGAAGGCCTTTCATTTGCTGTTGAAAGTACAACATAAAGAAGACATAGGTCTCAAGAATATTGTTCTTCAAACTGTTCATGATCAAAAAAAGAAGTCGATAGCTATATTTCGTCACAAGTTATTAATGAAAACGTTATATTTTGTAAATAGGTTATATTTCGAAATTAAAAAAAGATATTAACATTAATATTTTTTTAGCTATAAAGGATATTAAGTACTATAACTTACTAAATTTTTAGGTTTTTTATTCATTATTTTTTTGAGAAAAAAAAAATTTATAGAAAGTGATTTTCTTGTTGTTGCATAACTAGAGTACAATTGACTTAATCACTTTAAAATTCTTTATAGGGGTGGATTTTGTATACGATTCGAGACAGGTCTTTGAGCAAAAGGATTGATCCATAAATTTCGGAGATATTTCAGGTTAAAATTTTTTTTACCTTTTTTTTTAATCGTAAATTTCTCAAGAACAGCTCTATGTATCTGAATGGGATGTGTAGCATTCGTAAGAGAATTAAATTACCTATATTTAAAAAAAAAATTAATTTTATAGCTGTCACGGTTCTTTTGTTATTAATAAAAACGTAAAAATTGAAAAATGGAAAAAAAGAGTTTTGTATGTTTAACCATTACGAGACTAAAATTGTCTTAATAGCTTCAAAATTCGTTGTAGAGGCAGATTATTGATATTTCTCGGCCGAGTTCTTTTGACAAAATGATTAGTTCATAAATTTCAGAAATATTTGAGGTTCAAATTTATCTATACCAGTTTTGAAATGTATTTTTTGAGAATGGCTCTATTTATCTGAATGGAATGGGCAGCATTTGAAAGAGAAGTGAAATATTTATATTTTCTAAAAAGAAAAATTTTCTAGCTATCACAGTTCATTTTTACAAAAACGTAAAAATCAAAAAAATGAATATTGTATGTTCAACCATGTCACACTCCGCTGGGGATCAGGTTGGAGCGGCGTAACATGGGAAGGGGATGTTAAGGTTGCTTAAATAAAGTACTTACTCTACACTGAAACCCAAACACACAAAAACAAACCTTTATTACTTAAAATACAACAAATGGAAAGGGTAATCGGTAACAAAAAAAAACCGAGCGCCGGGTGCATGCGTCACTTGCACCAATACTGTTATCGCTGGTTAGCTCGCAGCCGGGAGCAAGAAACCTACTAATCTACTGCTACTGCTATAGCACGCGCTGTAGCCATCGCGAGTTCGGATTTCTTCACGACTCCCAACAACAACGCGCACACACATGATTGCGAAAAACCCGGTGGATCAAAAAGAAAGAAATTAAACCTTGACCAGAAGTATGCTGCTGCTGCTGCTCGCCGATGCACCGCTCCAGTTTCTCTCTCTTTCTCTCTTATGCATAATCGCGAGTACTTTGTGTCGCACACGGCGCGATGGTTGGCGATCGAATGCCGACCAAGATGCCGGCCGGAGACGTGTATCTGCTATTTTAGGTCGTAGGAAGAATTGCTCGTGAAATCTGGCGATTGCGTCGTCGAATGGAGCGGCGGGTGCGTTGTCGGAATGTGGAAGTGCATTTGCAGACTGACAGCCAACTGCATGAGACTTGGGAAGCATTGTATAGAGATTAGGTGTCTAATTTGGATAAGATTATCTGAGAGATTTCTGTTGGTAATTATTTT
Organism: Torymus tubicola; assembly: GCA_035583055.1. NCBI lineage: Eukaryota > Metazoa > Arthropoda > Insecta > Hymenoptera > Torymidae > Torymus > Torymus tubicola. Next base: position 8,943 of record JAWWEQ010028049.1, read on the forward strand.
ATGAAGTCAATTTGGGGTTGCTGATAGACGCCGAGGTAGCTCATAAAATTCTTGAAGGCGTCCATTGGGATGTTTTTTATTGTAACTCTTTACTTTTCAAGAACAGTAGAGCAAGTGACGATGGGAGGTCCAGCGGCACCTTATACACCCACCGCTGACGCACCTGATTGGTCGACAGTCATCGACCAATCAGGATGCAGATTGGGCACCCGATAACCATCGGCCAATCAGAGTACAGCATGTACCCGATTGGTGGAAACCAGCCAATTGCTTACAATTCAAAATTATGTAGAAAACTATGCAATATTTTTCTACAACTCTAAACAGTACTAAAAACTATTACCAGTTAATATTTTCCATAAAATATTTTCAATTGTTTTTCGAAAAAATGAAGCTAATGTACACTGTAAGAAAACTTCCATATATATAGATATACAATGTGTACATTTGGAAACTCAAAATGTAAACACAGTATATCTATATATATGGAAGTTTTCTAACAGTGTACATAACGGACAACGGTAGTCCTATGCCCTATTTCATACAATGGTCCGGAATGGAGTAAAATCAATTTTTTTGAAAAAATTGAATTCAAAAAAGAAAAAACGACAATGAGGGTTTCGTCCCGGCTACTAGAGTGGATTCATCAGTGATGCTCTAGTAGCCTCCATCAGACCAGATTGGAGAGTGGGATATGTCAAAATATGTAGACTGAGTCTTGGTTTCTTATAAAAGGAACCGAGACTCCATCTATAGGTGGATATTAGTACGACACCTTAAATTGTTATGTGAAAAAATGATTTTACTCCATTCTGAGCTTTTATATAAAAAAGGACATAGGAATACATTTGCTCGTTATGTACATTAGTTTCATTTTTTCGATAATTTATAATAACGCGGACATTAGCATCATTTTGACATTTTAATTGTTTTCGTGAAAAATTTATTTTATTGAATTTCCATTCAATAAAGGGAATTGATAAATTAGTTTGCGGAAGCTAAATGCCAATGAATTAGCAACGGTTTTTTTCTTAGTGTTTGTCGTTTTTAAATGGGAATGAGATAAAACATGCGTATAAATTTATAGTCCAATCAAACGTGCTTAAGGTTTTCCTATGAATATTTTATAAGCCACCTATATCTTATCCTTTTGCCGTCTGTAAATATCATATAAGATGTCACATATGTCATCTGCATTTTTATATTTTATAAGACCTCATAAGAAATCTCATATTTTCATGTGAATTTGCAATTTCTATTTCAAAACTGAGGGATAGATTCAAGGATCAATATTTGATATACTGAAGCAACGCGCTTATACATTTTATCATTAAACATATGAATATTTACATGAAAATTATCATGTCTATACACCTTGAACTACAAACCGTCGGGCCCACCAAGTATGTGAGAATGTAGGAGCACCCCTGCTAGAACAGCTCTAGACTTCTCTTGTCCCCCACAAAACGCATAATATTATAGAAAGTTCAACATTGAAAGATGTGTTGGCAACTACGTAATTTTTCGTCAATATCTGAAAAAATTCTTATGAATTATAGAAATAAAAAGAAGGCATAATAGTTACATATTTAAAATAATTTTTGCCCATGCGGGCGTAAAGTGCGTAGGTTTTATAAGGTTTTGTAGGAGAATATGAGCTATTGCAAATATTATTAGGTATTAAGTATTACTTTAAGCCCAATGGCTAAATATTTTTGAAGTTACAATGTCGGCGTAAAAACTAATTTTACACGTAATAAGGTATCAAAAGTTGTTCCACTTTTAATAATAATACATGTATTATTTCAGTGAAGTTAAGTTATCGTTACTTGACTGCAATAAATTGATTTCAGAACTTTCTTGTGTTTAATTTGTATAGAAGGATGAACGAATTTGAATACATTTTTCATAGTTTATAGTTCATTTATTCATGAACTAAAGACCCAAGGTCTTTCCAAGTCCCGGCATGGAGTGTGACACGGAAAATTGCGTGTCATGTTTAAAAAGCATAATTATGCGCGAATATACACAGGCGTTGGTGTTTCCGTTGAGAGTGCCAGGATTTGAGAGACTGAAGCGGACGAGTGGAAGCAGCAGCAACAGCATTCTACGTCTGGCCAAGGTTGGTGTACCTCCTTTTGTAATCCCCCGGGTGGTGCAAATTCGCGAGTGTGTGCGCGTTGTTGTCGGGAGTCGCGGTTAGAATTTTTCGAACTCGCGAGAATAACAGCCGGTGCTGTAGCTTTAGCCGTAGGATAGCAGTTTTTCTTGCTCCCGACTGTAAGCTAGCCGGTGATTAATAGTTTGGTGCGAGTGACACACGCACCTGGCACCCGGGTTGTTGTATCCCTATTCTAGATGTGTAAATTTATTAAATAAGGACCGTTGTGTGCGTGTACCATTACGAGTTGCGAGTGTACGAGTTGTTTCATTTAAGCACCTCCGATTTTTCCCTCCCATGAACCGCCGCTTTGCCCTGATCCCCAGCAAAGTGTGACAGAGTTATAAAATCAATATATATGTATACTATTGAAATTGCCCAAGCAGTCATGGCGATAAGAATTTATGAACAATTGTGTTACAACTTACAGCGAGATTACAGTAATATATAAATAAAAAAGAAGAAAATACAGTCTCAAATAATAATAAAGAGAGTAAAAAGGAATAAATAAATAAAACGTATAAATTCACAGACGCAGTCGCATATACAGGTTAAAAAAAAAAGAAAAATGGTTCGCAGTTCTTATAATAAAATATACAAATTATAATAATATAATTTTATAATAGAAATTCGAGTTAATTAATAATATAATAGTTTCGATGTCGAACAAGGAACACCTCTTAGACCCGGGCTAATCGACCTGGCGAAACGCAAATTTTTTAGCTAGATACCGCAGTTCCTCGCTATATAGAACTGAGGCTAAAAAAGACAGAGAAACGTCGAGCGGCAAATGGCAAGACGTTGCAGGCGAGGAACGCGAACGAAATACGGTCGAATTTATGCAAACCGAAAACAAAACGAAGGGCAGCATTTTTGCAGCGCTGCAATTTTTCGCAACTTGCGGCAGGCAATTTTGACACTTTCTAAGACGAGAGAGTGTAGCAATGCATCTCCTTGTCATTTGGGCTGCTTGGGACGACCAGGATAGTGCGCCATCGAGGGCCATGCCGAGAACCTGGACTGTGTCAGAATACAGAATTTGATCGCCGCCGATATTGAGCATCCCTGCGCCGGATCTTTTAATATGTTTACGGCATGGTTGGACCCAAACCATATTGCTTGGGTCTTTTTGCCGTTGATCAGCGCAAGCTATTGGAGTGGACCCACGACTGGAGATTGTTGAGGTCATCTTGCACTTTTTACACAATAGTGCTAAGGTCCGATGGCATTCCTCGGTGGTATATCATCAAATCATCCGCATATAGGTGGTGGGAGCAATGACGAGGGACAGTACTTACATCATTGATTAACAGTGAGAGGAAGGTAGGCCCATTAAACTGCCTTGCGATACCTCAGCGGTCCTTATGAGGGGTTCAGAGTATACCCTGGCAAGTGGAAGGGCACAATTTGGAAGGGCGGTTAGGTTTAAGCCAAGTTTCTATAAATACCGCGATATGGAAGCGATGATCCTGGATAAGCTTGCAGATGTCCGTGAAGTTGGCAGGTTGACGGTTAGCCGAGAGCTGATAGTTCACCCCGGATTGAGGTGACTGAGAGGACTGCTTACTCTTGCGGGTGGACTCTTCGGGGTACATATATACCATTTTAATGTCACCAGCCTTAACTTCGAGGCCGTTTTGATTGGCGATGGAGGCTAAGATACAGTCGCTCGAGAAATCAACGGGGATGCTATGGATCATAAGACGCAGGTTTAGTAGCGGTTCCTCTTTAAAGCTGCATAGCAAGTCATCGATGTCCTGGTCGACTTGAGATAGAAGGAGCTTGATATGGACGGTGACAACAGAGTTGTCAATGTTTATATCCGTCTCGCAGTAACCATCCTCGATTCCATCCAAAATCTCCAATCTTTTTCTTTTTACGTGTCGCACGGTCTAGGACATAAAAGTAGTGTCCTAGCACGCACCCCTGTGGAACAGCAAGATTTGTCGAGACCCAATCAGAAGTAGCATATTTTTCGAACCTGCTGTTCTCTGTTCAACAAATATGAGTGTATCCAGCAAAGGACAGTACGTGATAAGCCCATGCCTCTCAGTTTACGTAACAGTGCCATCGGTGATATTGTATTGAATGCTTTGCTAAAATCGAAAAATAATGCAATTGTAACGAGCTTTTTGTCAATACCAGATTTTATGTCGTCAGTCAATTTCAGTAGTGCTGTGGTGGTACTGTGGTGCTTCCTGAAGCACGTTTGAAGTGGATCAAGGATCCCCTTGATGATGATGTACTCCGACAGTTGCTCATATACTAGTTTCTCCAGGACCATGTATAGAAAGCATAAAAGGGCAATAGGTCGAAAGTCGGAGGGAGAAGTAGGTGCCGATTTTTGCTTCAATGGTATTAATTGCGCTTTCATCCAGGCTTCAGGAAATACACCATTGTCAAGTGATGAATTGAAAAGATTGACAAGTAATGGTCCGATGGTTGGAAGAGTTTTGCAATTACACTTTGCGGAATGCCGTCCTCGCCTTTAGACTGAGAGGTAAAGTGAGCAACCGCTAGGACTAAATCACTGGGCGACACGTGTTTAAAATTAAAACCGTCATCAGAAGCAGTATTAATTAAAATAGTCGCTACGTCGCGAGATTCTGTTGGCGAGCACGACACTGCCGCAAAATGGTTGTTCAGCTCATTCAGGGAGTAACCGTGTAAGCCGTCCGCCGACTTGGGGAGAAGATCGAGGCCGCGCAGTTCCTTCAAGAAGTTACCATTGTTGCCTAGCGCGTTTTTCAAGCGGTTGTGTATACAGTTTGTACGTGTATTCTTTGTCTTCTCAGTTGCTTCTCTACGTAATCTTAAGAACTCATCTAATACTATGGGGTCACCAGTCCGTTTGTATCGTCGAAATGTAGCATCACGTTTGCTGTATAAAACCTGCAGCTTCTTGTCCATCCAGGGTGGACTGCGCTTTTTGGGTACACCAGTTTTTAGAGGAGCAACGAGTCCACAGCAAGAGTCAAATTATCGATAAGCTTAGTCAACATATCGGTCAGATCTGGTCAGTCAATATTGAACGGCGACCAGTCATAACTTCACAAGAATGAATTTAATTCATCCGGACTAATTTTGCTGAAAACTCTGTAAGTGAAAGACTCACAAGATGGCGGAGGAATATACCTGTCAAGTGTCACGCCAATGAGATGGTGAGAGTTGTGATAAGGTGCTGGACGATTTTCTGTTTCAATTATTCTGTCGTTGCTATTAACAAAGATGGCATCGATCCATGTACCAGGCACAGCAGTAAAATTCGTCGGTCTATGCTCGACTACCCTCAAGGCTAATTCGCTAGTAAGGTCACGCAAGTAGTCGCGTCTGTTGTTTTGAGTAAATTTGCCTTAAAGTCACTCATAATGATTTTGGTATTATAATCAGGAGCGTAAAATTTAAGTTGGTTTGCAAAAAAGGGGTCGTGTGTCAGAGATACTTCAGGGACAGATAAAATAGAGAAAGAAAAATCGGCTCATCGTTTTGAATGGTTATAAATCCCATGATATATTCTATAATGCCCGGTTTACTTGATGTAAGATTAGGAAAAAGAAGAAAGAGAACGAGAAAGCGAGTGGGTTTGAGAAAGAGAGGAGGGAGTGGGAATGAGAGTAGAATATACAGAAAAAATGTCTTTACTTGCCTTATTTTATACTTTTGTTGAAAGTTTATATCGCCGGCCCAAACGAAAAGAATCCCACATGAATATTGGCCACGAAAAGAATGTCACCTAGAAAAAGCCACGAAAACTATCCTGCATCAGCATTCGCCACGAAAAGAATCCCGTGTATAAAAGTGCCACGAAAACTATCCCGCATCAATGTTCGCCACGAATTTTGATGGGGGATAGTTTTAGTGGCATTTTTGAGTGGGATTGTCTTCGTCGGCACCGGCGATATGTACATAATACTACCCGAGCATAAACATAAACACTTACGGAAACAAGCAATCAGTTGTTTTGTGTTTACGTTCGAATGTGCGTTGCGAGCCTTCTTGTCTGCTTGTTTACGCCCGGCACCTCGACTTTGCGAGTTTAAATGATTGCGCCGATCAGCTGTAATGGCTTATGGTCCCGACCGTCTGCTGATCAGTCCGGTGCTATGACATGCGCGCGAGCACATTTAAAACGGACGCGATTTGAATAGGCTGGTTTCGAACGCACCGTCCGCTAATCTTCTTCTCACCCGACACGTTAGGGGCGCCAGTTGTAACAGGGTTGGATTTATTTTAATATTACCGAAGACTCATGCCCTAATACACGGTACTGCGGGAGCCAATCGAAATCTGATCTCCCGCGGATGCGCCTCCGGTAACACCAGTTAACAAAAGTCGAGTTGGCGCTCGAACTCAACGTTTCCGTGTGTCGGAATTAGTAAATAATACTCGCGTTTTTTGATTGCGCAGCGCGGCTGCTCAATATGATCGTCGTCTCGGCACGACGATCCGGCGGCGGCGGTATCCGGGAAAAGGTTAGCTATGGGTATAAAATAATGTATAGCCTTAGTATGGACAAAACAATATCACAATTTATTCAAAACGTCAAATATAAAAGATACGCGTCGCATTGCGCACCGACAAGAGGCGAAGATCCGCCACACGGAGCGGGCGGATAATATATTTTTATAAATATAATTGTTTTTTGGAGGGTCAATTTAAACCGGCCGCTCACTACTGTGAGCTGAAAGTACAAAAAGATGTGAGGACCAGTGAACGCGATCCCGTTGACCGAACTGTCGGACGGCGTGGTTGGAAAGCGTCCTTCACCGTTGCGACGATTTCCAATCCGCACTCGTACCAGAATACGCCTGTTATCCGCTGACGGTGATAATGACGATTGCCTAGTTCGCTTCGGTCGTAGAGCTTGCGAAAGTCGCGTACGCGCGGTTCGACGGCCAAGGAGACTTTGATTCAAAATTGAATCGAGCGCGACTTTGCAACGGCGATAGTCGCGCTCTTCTCACGCGTAGCTCACGAATACGTTGCTCCAGCGATGTCAACAAACGCTCGAGATGCACGAATTCGCGGTGACGAGAGCCAAACGGGTTCGATAGAATACGGAGAGAGGGTAGATCGTGGCATCGATACAGTGCCGACAACTCTAGGCTACTATTGTTGCTTAAAGTTATTCTGGTGTTCAGTATTTTTAATCGCCTACTACAATTATATCTGTAGTTTCTGTTACACAGTTTAAACTATTATATTAATTGTTATACAATTTATATCCCTGGATTACATAGAATTGACGGTTCAATAATTAATTATTGCATAAAGACCATGCTTCCGTGCAAACTATAATGTATGGTTTGATCCTTAAGCTCTTAATAAGAATAGTTAGTTTATTATAATTGGCATTTATGGTTCAAATGTTAACGTGCATTATCAGATTATCCTTATTATTTATATTCTTATTTAGAGCTTTAAGATCAGGATATGTTGCTTCTCCTTGTATTATTTCCTTTTGCAAATCTTCAATATGCTCCACGTATTGTTCCATTGTTAGAGTATTTGCTTTCTTGGACTTGTGAGTAAATTGCTCATGCTTGGCGACGGTATAGATGTCAGCGAATATACTCTGGTTTCCATTTACCGAGTCATCATATCCATACTGCTCGGGTTTGATGGTCGTGCGGTTTGTTTATATATTTCTACTTTACCCAGGTATTTTGGTATAGCAGGTGTTATTGGGTAATCCAGCATATCTAAATATCTGTTGAATTTCTTTTTAACTATTGCATATTTTTGTTCCATATCGTTTGCCAAGTAGTTAACTTCAAAATTTATATTATATTTAGAGTCGTTGTAGAAACAGTTGATACATGTATTGCTCTATACGTTATTATCACATTGAATAGTGTGTAGTCCTGCACATTCTAAACAGCACATATTATTACGACATTTTAGTGCACTATGCCCTAATCTTCCACAATTGAAACACAATTTGAGGCTTATTAAGTCCCACACTTTGCAACTTTGATAACCAACAAAAATCCTGTTCTTGTTGCCTCTAATATGTTTATATAGTTCACTCAGTGTTTCAATTATTATGCTCGTTTTGTTCGTATTTTTGTTTATGTCTATATGCTGAATTTTACACTTATCATGAACCTGGGTAAAGTTTGTTTTATTTCAGTCGTCCAGCTCTTCCTTTTTCATATTAGTATAGTTGCCAACTCCAGCTATTCTCATTTTAGGTGATTTAATTTTTTCAACTAATTTTTTATAGTTCTTTGATAATTTATTTGAAAGTAACTCGATCGTTGCTTTGGCACTTTTTTCATTCATACTGCATATTTCAATGTCATGGTTATTCACTACTTTCACACGTTTTGTGTATCTTTATCTTTAATTAAAATATCACATACTTTTTTTCAAAGTCCATAGGATTTTTAATGTCTTTTTTAATATTTGGCACTATTATTTTTGGAATTCTTTTGCTTTATTTCACTAGGCTGGTAGTTGTTACTTCTGCATAAGTTTTCTGGTTATGTTGTTTTATTTCAAACTCGTTTTCATTTATCTCTTTTTTTAGTAGTTGTTTTAGTAATTGTTGTTTTAACTTGTTGATTTTTGAGTTCTGTATTTTCAGTTAATATAGTAACATTATGTTTGTCAGTATCCATTGATTTATGTGTCATTTCGGAGATGATAGAAATTTTATTCCAAATCGTATGCTTTATTTGTTCTTCCTATTCACTTTTTATTTGTGCGATAACTATTTTAGCTCCATCGTTGAGTTTAATCTCATTGTTTTTTAAGGTTAAGTTTAATTCTACATGGTTGGGACATATCACCAATACGTTACTGATATATTTTTTTTCATCGGTTTTAATCTTCTCATAATCATTTTTATGGTATACATTTTCACAAATAATGCAGATAACAACTTGAACTCTACTTTTTGGGTTACATTTAAAAACTATTTCTAAGTTTTTATCGGGAGACTCCTCGCACCCGAGCTCAGACCGTCACTTACTCTAAACCAACTGGACCGACCAAGAAAGAGGCATCCACTCCCGTCAAGTCGCTGGGCACCAACAAAAAGACAGCACTACTTCACTCGTCCAAGTTGTCATCCACAAAGCCTTGTCCGCTCTGTCGAAAAAAACACACTAAGTTATTGTCAAAAATTTAATTTAAAGTGCTTTCCGTGAGTGAACGCTTAGCAGAGGCAACGTCAATCAAGGCTTGTTTTAATTGTCTCCATGTTAATCATTTCGCAACCCGTTGCAGATCTCTGCCGATGTATCAGAAACATGACATTCTGATACACTCCACATCGACGAAGGCACAATTAATGGCGGGCTCATCAAATTCCACGTGCAGTGACAATAGCGACAACCACTGCCCGACGCGTGGTATTGTTGGCCACAGCACGCGTCCCACTAGACGCACCAAACGACAAATCGCATGTCGTTCGAGCGCTCTTGGACCAGGCAGCAGAGTCGTTCTTCACCTCCGAGTGGGCAGCGTAGACCTTGGGAATCTCTCGCTAGCGTCTGTCAATTCTAACGTCGTGGTTACAAGGAACTCATACTGGCAAGCTGAAAACGCAAGCAACCATCACGCTTCGGTCGCCTTAACATCAAGACTTTTGTTTGAACGTCTCAGCTTCAATTGTTTTTTTTCTGGGGTTCACCCACCTACAGCTTCCTTGATCCAGCAAGTGCATCCTACCTTTTTATCCCCTTCCTGAGAAGCTGCTCTCAAGGGAGCATCGGGTCCACTTCTCAGTGTAGCCTTCGCGGAGAAGATCCCCTATTTCAGGGATCAGCTCCTCACCGATAAGGCCGGTGCTCCCTGCGGAAACATCGGATTGGCTACCATGATGTACCTTACCTACAGATTCCCTAACACTGTTTCAGCAAAAATCTGTAATTTTTTCGAACGAAAAACCCGCTTCGTAACAGCTGATGTTGAGGGTTCTGTTTCCGTTGAAGAAAAACTCAGAAAAAAATCCGAGTGACTTCACCGGGAATCGAACCGTCTATCCCTTCAGCAGCCGAGTTTCCGCTAATTAAAATGTTCGTCCTAACTAACTGAGCCACGGACCGCTTTAGCTTGAATTTTATTCAGTCTGAGTAACTTATTATCGCCTAAGCAAGTAGAAAAAAAACATTGGCCTCACTTAGAGAGCCTTCAACTAGCTGACGCAGAGTTCGTCAAGCCATACCGCATCGACGCCATTGTAGGTGCCGACGTCTTCGGACCTATCATCATTGGTAACGTCAGACATCGATCGCCAGACGAGCCGACAGATATGAAGATTAAATTCGGTTTAATTGTGATCGGAGCTACCTACTAAAGAAACAAGTCGATCCCAGTCATGAACTGTTCGGTGAATTGACTGTCAGAGCAACTTCAGCGATTTTAGGAGACTGAAGCCATTTCTACGAAAATACCTGTGTCTTACGAGGATGACTGGTGTGAGAGGCAGTTGAAGGAAACTTATTAACGCGAGTCAAATGGACGGTATGTAGTTCGTCTTGCGATTAATCTGGATGGCTCATTTATATTAGGTGATACGTATCAGTCAGCTATTCAATATCTCTACTGAGACAAAATTAATAAAACAACCCTTGTTAATGGAGAAATACATTATTTTCTTGAGGAGCACGAAGTACTCGGCTATATAAAAAAGATTTCTTAGCAATCTTGAGCAAGATGTTCCATCAACTCATTGTTCATCACGACGACGTTGATCTTTAACGTATCTTCTGGAAACTAGGCCCCGATAAGGAATTATCGATTTATCAACTAATGACGGTCACTGCGCCTGCATCCTTCCTAGCCCACCGAGATTTAAGGCAGCTTGCTGAGGATACAACTACAAGTATCCTCTGGGTGCGGAGGTTATCCGCCAGCACTCGTAAGTCAACGCTATTTTCGCACATTCCGATAATCTTTATCGTACAGTCAATCTTCAGTAGCAAGTAATCTACATTTTCGCAGCAGAGCAGTTCTAACTAGACAAATGGGTTGCAGCTTATCCAGATTTATTCCCTAATCATTGCGACGATGTCGTCAAATAAGACGACAGTTATGGAGTTTCCGCTCCCGGGGTAATTTGGATACCAAAATCGGACACATTATCCCTTAACGTGTCCCTAAGTCCAGGGTTTTCAAATCCAACCAAACGGCTCTGTCCGAGATAGCCCGCCTATTTGATACATTTGGGCTGGGTCTCGCTCGTTGTGACAGTCGCCAAAATACTTTTGCAGAACCTTTGGCTGGATAATCTGGATTAAAATCAGCCCTTACCGACGTAGTACCCACAACGTTGGTTTAAATTCAGAGAGTCGCTTCCGCAATTGAAATCTTTGGGTTTACCCCGATGAATCTCGGCATTATCTCATCAACAGCCACTAATGGAGCTGCACGGTTTTTGCGATGCTTCTAAAAGGGCTTACGCTGCATGCGTTTATCTGCGGACTCTAAAATCAGATGTTACGTTTTAATCGAATCTAACGGTCGCAAAGTCCAAGGTTGCACCTGTTAAGGCCCAAACTATACCCGAGTGTGGAACGCTGCTGCTCACATAATTAATGACACAAATACAAAATAACAAGAAAGCTATAAAAGCTATATCTGTTTGTATAAAGCCATACACTTAGAAGCCGTTACATCATTAACGTCTTCATCATTCGTCACTGCTTTCAGACGCTTTAACAACCGATAAGGAATATGTACTGGTGAGTGACAATGGAACGACCTTCAGAGGAGCGGACAAGAAATTACGTAGGATGTTCAAGGTCGCGTCTGAATTTACCACGAGGAGAGTAATAGGCGATCAACAGCTCACGTTCGAGAAAATGACAACGTTGCTTTGCAAGGTCATAGCATGTCTCCATTTACGTCCACTGACAAGTACTCATTTCTAAACCCAACCGATTTTTGGCATAGGCGGAAGCGCAAGTGCCTGCATTAGTTGCAAGCACGCAACAAGTAGAAAGATCGGCAAGATGATCTTTAACTAGGCGAACTGGTTGTTAAGTGGTTAAGTGTAACAAAATAAGGTAAAGTCCATTCGCAGGAAAACTGACCTATATCAGTAATGAGTTTTGCCAAAATGAGTTTTGCCGTATAATAAATTCTTGTGAGTGACTCAGCAAGATCTCCTTAAATATATGGAGTCACGTTGATGAACGAAGATGATGCTGCCGATATCAAATTCGCCATGAATATTATTGATTTATTGTGATGTGTATGAGTGTGCACGATTAGATATTATTGATCTGATCGTGCTTGAGCAATTTGGCAAAAACGCACATTTTACACTTTGCACCCTACAAAGTCAATATCACTTTTCTAATTTTTTTCTTGGTCGTATATTTAGTATACTTTAAAGCCTATCATATAATTTTTTCCCAAAGGATTTACAGGGAAAGACAGAAGATATTCCAATTAAGGTAACCAAACTATCCCAAGTTACCTTACAATAAAAATCATTCGTAATTCATTTTGTTAAAATTTAATAAAATAAACTTTATAAATTCAAACTGTTATAAAAAATTATTATATTTATTTTGTATGCATGGCAATTAGTATTGCGACGAACACAGATACATAACTGCGATTGTTACTCAATTCTGATCCGTTATTGTCTTTGAGGTAAAAAGAAAAACAAACCATGGAAAATTGACAGAGGAAATGATCCAGTTGATTCATATGAAAAATGAAGACTCAGAAAACGATGGTAGTTCATCTGAATCAGAGATAATAAAGACTAATTCTTCAGAAAATGTAGAGTATGAGCATATACTATGTGCGTGCGTGCGCGCGCGCGAGAGCGCGTGTGTCTCTGTGCACATACATGTATACATGTGTATATGAGTCGTTCTCTGGGGAATCGACAGGTCAAAAAATTTGTTTCTTTTATAATCACCTAAATCGCTTCGTAACCATCCCATAAGTTGCCCTGAATTTTTTCAGATTTTTTTCATTTATAGTTTTTTAGTGGCAGAGGGTCAAAGTTGGTGGTTTTAGCATTTTCTGCATTTTTGACCGATTTTGATTAATTTATAACTCCTCAAGGAAGCATTTTTCACGATAAACACAAAAGACCTTTTTCAAGTAAAACTTTCTCAGTTTTTCAATAAAAATATTTTCAAAACTGTATCTGTACACTGTCACTTACATACCTCCAAATCAAACATTGAAAATCACACAAAAAAAACCGATAAAAGTTATCTCCACCAAAAAATTCATGGAGTTACGATTTTATTGTACCAAGTATCTGTATAAATCCCAGAATGGGCCGCGATCATTCTATAACCTAAAAAAATTCATTTAGGTATTGATTTTAAAAAAATTTCTCATACAGGTCTGAAAAAATATAGTTAAATTCGACGAAAAATTACAAGAAAAAAAGTCTATATAAAATATTTCGAAATTTTTGTGCAAAAAAATCCTTTAATATTGATAAAATTACATCATTAAATTTAGAATTTTGATTAATTTTTAGCTCTTTTATTTTAACTTTTAGCAGAAGTGTTTCAACATTGAATGAAGTTATACATACTTTCTTTGAGAGATTTTAAATGTGATAAAGCCCAATTTAAGTGTGATTTTAAATGTGATAGCTTCGAGCAAAAATTTTTTGAATTTATTATTATTAAAACTAAAAGTCAATTTCTGCATTCTGAGAAAACATGCAGACTTAATTAATATGTCGAGGAATATTTTTTTTTTACAAATTTAGTTCAGTCGGAATATATGAGAACCACAACCAACGCTTATAGAGGGCGTAAGTCTACAGCGTATGTTCACGTTTTCTATATTAATGTTTTTTCGGTTATGTGGCTTACCTTGAAATGCTCTTATCTCAGCTCCAAAGCGTCGAAAAAAACTTCTCTTAAAAAACAAATTAAAGGTATTTACCTCTACTTTCACTATTTCACAAAAAAATTTGCTGTTGAATGCCAGTTGATCAATTAGAGCAAATAGCAAGTTAACGAAAATGTATAAAAACGTGTAATTGCAATTTGTTTTACTTATAGCGCAATAAACACGATAAAAGCAGAACCGAGAGCAAAATCATAATTGATAATTAAAGTAGAAACAAAAACCTTCATTTTGGTTTTTGAAAGAGGTTCCTGGGTGATATAGGACCGAAGTAACAGCGTTGTTACAAAGACATGTAAAATCGCGTAAAATCAGCGATCACGGATTTAATATAATGGTTCCATAGCAACTAGAGACTTCTATAATGGCTCATTTTGAAGGTTTTGATATCTACTTTCATTAAATTGTAAATATGAGACTGTGATTTAACGCTGCGTTGACTGGTAGAAGGTAGAAAAGTATCGTACGTTAGCTCACTAACAAGCGCAAATAGCGAAAATGGCGAATTTTTGAGAGCTTTGAAAGGGCATTTATAGGCTAAAGACCAAACCACTTTTATATGGAGGTTATTGTACATAGATAGAACTACTTTCCAGTAAATTTTCAGTCAATTTGAAGTTGACTGATTTTCGTGGCAGCAGTTTGGGCCTTTTAAAAAATTTATATAGACAAGCCTACTCAACATATTGCCATTTCATAGACGGCGTTTAAAGGTGATCAAAAAACCTAACAAACACGACCTGCTGAATACATTTCCTCTCACTGGGGCGATGGTGGCAATTGTTCAAATATGGCAAAATTTCAAAAATTTTAATCGCACTAAATCAGATCTCGTACATGGGCCTTATCATTTTGGGGTCTGATATATATTTTTTTTATATAGTTCACACAAAAATTAAAAAAATGAGATGTGGTAAGTTAAAAACGGATTACGGAGCTCCGAATACAAAAATTTTGAAGATAGGGCCCATTTTCCCCAAAATTGGGAGAAAAGTGAAAATTCTGCTCATATATATGGGCAGTTCTCTGGTGAATCGAGAGGACAAAATTTTTTGCTTTTAAAATCACCTAAATCGCTTCGTAACCATCCCATATGTTATTCTGAATTTTTCTGATTTTTTTCACTTCTAGTTTTTTAGTGGGAGAGGGTCAAAGTTGGTGATTTTGGCATTTTCTGCATTTTTTACCGATTTTGATTAATTTATAACTCCTCAGGGAAGCATTTTTCTGGATCAACACAAGAGACCTTTTTTTGTAAAATTTTCTTAGTTATTCAATAAAAATATTTTCAAAGCTGTATGTGTACACTGTCATTCACATAACTCCAAATGAAACATTAAAATTCACAC
>JAWWEQ010028060.1:0-24295 GCA_035583055.1 Torymus tubicola
ATTAACAGATTTGGGGCAGTTGTCTGCAGTTAATGGCGCGGGGCTGTTGTTTTGACTGTTTTTTTTTCTCGGTGTACCTTTTGTTGTTTTCAACAAACTCTCGTTGTGAAAATATGGATGTATACGTATAGATATTGGTGAAATGAGAGGAACAAACAAAAAAAAACCTTATACCATCGCTGCCGTGTCCGCGAGAGAGAGAGAGAGATGACAACGCGAGAGCAAGTGGTAGCGAGTCATTTACGTGATTACGGTTGTATACTCTCGCGCTCGGGCAAACCTTGTTAGAGGGGAAAATAGGTCAGGAGTCGTAATTTAGAACATGTGTAGAACATTTACAATTGCAGACCCCCGCAGCTAGACACACATATAATAAGCAATATGTCTGCGGTTCTCTAAAACGCGCGACGTGTATATTTATACTATATTCGCGGTTTATTTATTTATTCAAAATACATTAAAAAAATGTCGAGCCGACGAAAAAAAAAATAGTAAGGGATTTTAATTGGCACAGTTGGGCAAAGTACGCGCGAGAGATTTACGAAGCGAGAAAGAGAGAGAGAGAGAGCAGATGGATGCACAAGTTTCGCCGTTGTGTCTGTGTTAATGCACTCCGAGATGAAAAAGTGCAAGCGCGAGACGACGAGAAGAGAGCCCCGAAGTTTTACCCAGTTCAAAAGACAAAATATCATCCTATATCTGTCAGGCCCGGGCGCGCGTATACTGTATATTCCTCACGAGAGAGTGAGAGAAAGATATATATATATATATAAAAGATACGACGACGACGCTGATGCGCTGCTTCGCTAACTTCCATAGTCTTATCTAGTTGCATAAACAGAGAGGGCAAGTTGGGAAGCCTTTTTGAAAAATTGTTTTAGGAAAAGTGGGTATCACGAGACAGATTTTTATGAATTAAGTGAGCCCGAGTGAATAAGCGCGAAAAGTATATGTTGTTGAAAGTGAGGGCATTTTTTTTTATATAAAAAGTTCAATGGCTCGTAATTTTTGCTATTAATATGAGATATTTAAAAATGGAATGAGTTAAAGGTATTTTTAATATTTTAAATGAAAATATTATAGCTATCTTTAGAATGACAGCGAAGGTATAACACGTCACGCAAACCAAGCGGATGATACATTCGAAAATTTGATTTCCGATAAAATTAAATTTAACATTATCAAATTTTACTGTTGTCAATTTTATAAATAGATTGGATAATCTAGTTTATAAATTATCAAAATTAAACAAACACTCTCGAAACTCGTGAATTATGAATATGTTATGAATAAATAACATGAACTTTAAATAATTTCATACGAATTTAAAAACACTTGAAATAAATGGAAGCCAGTACTCAGTATTTTTTATTTAAATTATATTAAAAATTTTTTTGAAAAAATAATCATAATACTTTACTAACAAATTTAATTTTCATTCAACCATAAAAATATCGATCACGAAGCCAATCAACCATTTATTAGTATTTAAATTTTATAAAAAAAAATTTTTTTAAATTACCACATCTTCGAGGAAATCCATGATCCCTTCATTATTATCCGCAAACTTGCTATCATCATCGGCACCGGTGAACGGATCATCCATACGCTCATCCCAATCACCTATAGCCGCACCAGGCGGTGGATCCGTAAAATCCTGCCTATCCACAACGAACTTCAAATGATCATAATACCAAAGCGATGGTACATAAGGTTTCTTCGGTCCTTTACCCTGTTTCGCTAGCACAACCGATCGCCTGACTTTCTTAAATTCCCTTCTGAATGCCGTCCTAAGAGCGTTAATCTTTCTCATCACAGTATTCTTACCAGCTCTGGGATCAACTTCACGCATCTTTTCCACAAGCTCACTGTACGCTTCTTCTTTAACAACACGGTTCCGGTAATCCTTACAGCTATACTTCCACAAACATGGATGCCGTTGATAAAGATTAATAAAATCAATGACAAATCGCTGCGTCTCGCGCGATTTGTCAACTTCCTCTATACACGACTCGTCGTCCATTATTATAATATATTGTTCACACCGCCTGCGGAGTGCCCTGTTAGAGATTCAAATCTCCCGCCACGTGCGCGGTTAGGTTAGGTCGCGACTCTGGTGATAACGCGCTGCGCCACCGCGCGCGCACGCGTATATATATATATATATATAGTGGTAACGAGTTAACCTCTCGTGCTGCGAGTTTTCAGTTACTTCATCATCTGTATGTAGAAAGTGAGAGACAAGATTTTCACGTATCTTGGAATACGTGGTTCACCGAGACTGTCGTCGTGATGTAGACACTTTAAAGCAACGCGTAATATATACGCAGCCACGTGCTTATATATAAGTACACTCTCACAGGTGCGTTCCACGTCTTCTTTGGTCCCTTTGCGCAGCACTCCTTTGCTTTCACACCCTTCATTCACACTTGTACACATCCTTTACGATTATACCTCACATCGTAGCTTTCTTATAGATATATAGATATATACAAAGCAACCACAGCACCAGCTCTTATATATATTCTTGACGTTTCTCTCTTTCTCTCGGCTTTCGCGCGCGGTATACGTACCGACGGCGCTCGCGCACCACGCACGCACGTAAACTCTCTCTTGTCGCCAGGGGCACCGAGGCGCACGTGTCGACTGCTATGTATAGCAACCAGCGTGTCTGCAGTGCTGCAGGGGCTACGTATATGCTATATACCTATATGTAACGTATGTGCTTCATGCGTACAGTATACATATCGGTTCTCGTTTGCCAAAAGGAAAGTTGCGACAACGACGACGACTACTGCATTATCGCGAATGCGGGGGATAGGATGAGTAAGAGGGTCGATTTTTTTTTTCGTCTGGGGTGGGGTGGTTATAGGAATGCGGTAGTTTTTTTTTGCGGTGGGTGCACGCAGGGTTTTAAAAGTTTTTAGAGTGTGTATTATAGGGGAAAAAAGTATAGAGGTGTATGTATAATGTGGAAATTGTTTACGTTTTGTTGGCGGTGATAACTGAGGGAAACTATTTGCGTTTCGCTGTTATTGATTTCGGTTGTATCTACTTGGGTGGGACGGTAAAACTATGTTGCAGTATTCTGCATTAAAACTAAATGAATTCATATATGTAGTGAATTACGTAGGCATAGGAAAATTTTAATATGACTACATTTATGAAAACTGGTGTTATAGAAATCTAGGAATTTTATCTATAAAACATCTGGATGTAGTTTTACGTTATAGATTACATGAAACCAGTATACACTGGAAATAAAAAGAACTTTGATTACATTGCTGTCTGTTAATGTAAACGTTATACCCGTTTTTATGTAAGATGTTAAATTTGCAGAGAGAAATTTGAGATAAACTACCGATGTTGATTAATGATAGTATTTTACAATTTATAACATTATACAATCAACTCTGTAAAATGACATTTTTTTTTTTTTAAAGTAAATTATCTTTGTTTACACCGAACTGTAATTTACACACATAACGCAATCAAGTAAAATGTTTTTATTGAAGCTACCAAACATAATAATTCGAGACATAGTAATTGACAAAAAAAAAGAACGAAAAAAATATATCAAAAAATAATACGTATCTATTTCCAAAGATATTTTAATTTGCTTGTTCTCGAACAATGACGATTTATATAGTGTCGCACAAATCAATTCTTATCTCTCCTATAGGCGATTTTCGTCTCAACGAAAACATGTTTCTGTATACGTATAGCAACGTGGTAAAAATAAATTCTACGCCGCTTTCTACTCTTCGTCTATATAACACATATTATGCGGACTACGTGAGTAAAAAAAAAAGTAATTATCCGGCACAGAATGTTTGTAAGCAAATGTTTTTCCATTTTTCTTTGCCACGTAATAAACTATCGGTTGTCAGCTCCCATATTCAGTTTCTTAGTCAAACTCTGCATAAACACATTTTTATCGTTTTGTTTTCGCCTGTTTTTTTTTTTTTCACTACCAGATTTGCATATACACTATATACGCGAATTTACTCGGCTCTTTCGCGTATTTGCCTCTGAATATGTGCATCTCTGCGTATGACGCAAGATTAAAAATGGTACATATATATGAATGTGTTCCGATTTATATAGATGCGCTGGGAACCGTATTACCTTCGTAAAATTGACGTCGTTGCCAGAATTCTGCAACAAAGATTTCCATATACAAACAGTTTAAATGGTTTCGAACGTAATAAGTAGATACTCAGAGAGAGAGAGAGAAAAAAAAGAAAAATGGTTTTGCTATAATAGAAAATAATCAATAAAGAATATATTCTTAAAGTATAATATATACACGCACACGCACACACACACAGATAAAAAAAATTAAGAGGTTTCAACGTTAACAGCTCTAATCAGTTCAAATAGAAAATTATCAGTTCATTAAAAAGAAAGTTAAGATTGTTACAGACGTCTATATATATATATATATATATATATATATACACACACACACACACACGTATACGCCTTATAGACTACATCACGCGACAGCCTCAATTGCATAACTCACGCAAGCGGTTAAGTAATATTATTCAATACACAGTGCACTTTCTTCTCTCCAATAGTAGTCGTTCCACTCCCATGTGAGTTTCGTAGAAACTTTGCAACGCATTCATTTCTGCTAATCAAAGTAAACCTCCACGTACATAGCAGAAATTGCAACGCTTTTATTATATTATTATTCTCCAACAACTTTGTTCGAGAGAATTATCATCAGGGGAAGCAGATTTAATTAGATGAATCGTCTTTCAAGATTATATATACAAGTGATATAAAGAAACCCAATAAACTGCTTTTCCTAAAAAATCAAGGAAAATTAATTGATACCCGATAATATCGTGTTTATTATGTTATATAGATTTATGAGCTCAAAGTGCATCCGTTTAAAGAAGACCCACAGGACTTACTGCAATCAACTTACTATAATCAATCATAACCGTGTATACTATCTACATCTTCAATAATAATTTTCTCAAAACCGCGTACATATATACTATTATCGTCGCGACGACAAAAACATTCGTCTCGTGACACCTCCCACGCGTATACTCGCCGGTCGCACAACAAACCAATTAACCTATCGTTTTAACTTTCCCGCGCAATAACACGCCAACTGCGCGATTTGTTTACTCGCGTACTTCTGCGCACTTATATACTGCGCACTATAAGGTGAGTATATGCGCAAGATATACTTTGTTTTGCTCGCTGCATCATCGTATATCATGGGTTACGCTGCAGCAGCAACGTGCACCGACACGTGTGTAATAGAATAGCGCTCGGTCAATCGCGTAATATGCAGCGACTCAATGTGATAATATTACGTCAATGCTAGAGAGAGAGAGAGAGAGAGAGAGAGAGAGTAGATGGAGACGTAGCGATAAGGAGTGCACATGAGGTATATTATAAGTGCGGTTTGTGTGCGAAAATTGACGGAACGGCGATGTATATAGCGTTGTTGTTGTTGTGTACCGCTTGTAGGAGATTAAATCGGTGAAAATGTATACCTAATTGCGTTTTGTGATTTTTTGGTTTCGTTATATTATATATGGTTATGCATTAATGTTGCTCGGAAAATATGTATAATGTATAATGATTTTTTGAAAAAAATAATTATGAAATAAATTAGCGGATAATATCATGGCCCGATCGATTAATTAAATTTCTATCGCATATTAATCGCTAAATAATTTGGAATCATCATCGTTGATATTATAATTCGCTTATCAAACCAGAACCGCTTATATAATCTCCGGCCGAATTAGCGTACACATTCTTATCGTAAAATTAATAAGAAAAAAAAGAAGTGAAAAAACAGAAAAACACTATACTTACCGTATGCGCAAAAAAATAAAGCAAAAAGATAACGTGTCTATACTGCTTTCTTCTCTTATCTATATATACTTGGAACGCCTTGATATTTAAAAATCGAACAATTATTTGCAAATTAAATGAACCAGTGAAATGTAAATTTCTTTCTTGTAACGGATCGAACTAAAAACCAAAGGTCGATGTTTTTCTAGAAATTTATTTATAAAAACTTAATAAATAGTAAGAAATCTAGTTCAAATATTGCTGGGGCTTGACGTTGTTGACGAATGTGAAGGGACGGCCAAGCTTGTGACCGAGACGCTCGTTAAGTTCGTCGATCTCGAGTTCAATCATATTCGTGGCACGAGCTTCGATGGTTTGGAGCACAAGGTTCTTCAGCACAGTCGTGATTCCTTTGATGACGAGGTTATAGATCTTGTCGAGGATGTGGCCTTCGAGTTTTATCGTGATTTTTCTGAAATCATAATTTGTTTTGGTTTTATAATTGGGTTCTCGCGTTATCGTGGTTGTCTAGCATATATTAACATCTAATTTTTAGATTATCTCGTAAGGAGAAATTTATAATTTTATGTGTTCACAAATTCTTAATTAATTGGACGCTTCTTCTTTTGTAAAATTAGAATAGAGAATATGTTTTTTTTCTTTTACATTTTTCAGTACTGATATTTCAGAATTGCAGTTGATAATGTCATTCAATCTTGAAAGCCAAACCGAGATAAACGTGAAAGTCGGGTACGCGCAAAGGTTCCTTTGCCTGGATATTTTCTTTGAAGATAAAGTTTCTTTTCTTCAATTTAATGGCCGGAAAATAAATGCCGCACAGAGCTGCTCGCATTTATATACATACTCAAAGTATAACATTCCAACTTTCGCGAGTTACACAAGAATCGTATTACGTGCAGTTCAGGAAAAAAATTCTCTTCATCGGTTCGCCAAGTAATGCAAATATTACATTTAAATTTTTTTAAAATACGCGATATACATATATAACCACCGTGATTATATACGTACATTAAACCAAATCAATAATTGTAAAAAATTTACCCAGTGTCAACGAAGTTGAACCTCTGTAGGGCGATTTGATAGTTCTCCAAGTCGATGGTGAGAACGACGTTGATTTTCGTATCATGAAGCTGGCCGTGTAAATCGCCTTGTCTTGATGCCAGGAGTACTTTCAATTGGTATCGATAATCAAACTGCAAGAGATAAACAAATAAGATGAGGTGTAAGAATTTTTTCGTAAGAAATATAAAACACTTGTCTTTGTATGTCAACCGATTAATGATGATAATAACCGTTGATTAGAGACGAAACACTTGAAGCTGAATTCAAAGGTCTTATATTATACATTTGTTTTTTTCCTTTATGACGATTTATAGGTCTATAAAAATGTTTATTATACTTACGACTAGTTCTTCCCAGCCAAAAGTCATATCGGCGGTGACAACTTTTTGCGAGTAAGTGAGCACGCATTTGCCAGCGCGTTGCAACCATGCCAAGTTCTGGAGCCATCCGTCGTGAAGGCTTATAAAAATCTATCAAGTAAAAAACGGTTTGTTACACTAATTATCAATGAATGTTGAGGATTTATGGGGATAGGTAGAAATTTTACTGCACACTTACGTGGGAAGTTATGGAATGCTTGATGTCTCTTATGTTGGTAGGGTCCATCATCGCTGCTATGCCCTGGATGTCTTCCATGTTATCATCGATGAATTTATTGACGCTCGCCTCGTGAATGATGCGTTTCTGACTGAAATATGATTTTATAAAAGGTTTTGGTTTGTGCAGTTATATAAATGGTCAAGGGTTATGGGTATCGTTTGCTTTGGCAAGTGAGGAATGCAGGATTTTTTTGTCGATTGAATTTAAAGATTTCAGAATAATTGTAAAAGAGCAAATATTTGACTTTTTAAACATAAAGTATAGAGAATATAGAAAAATGAACGAATAGTTCCCGGCTAAGTATCAAAAAGACTAACTTACTTCAATGACTTTTTTAACGAATACATGTAAGTAGTAGATTCAAATCGTTGATTATGTATGAAGAATAAAGAAAATACGATTGATACAGTTACATTCGAATTTATATTTTTTCAAATTTCCCTAACACTAAAGTAGATAGTTAATAAGAACAAAAAAACAGTAGTAATTAGTCTAAATACTCACTATTTTTCGCACTTGTATAATATTTTTTACTTTATGGTCAGAAAAGTTATCATACTTCGTACATTAACGATTCGAATGCAGTTGAGGATTTGAACATTTTCTAATTACATGCATTCGTTAAAAAAGTCATAATTACGTTATTTATAACGTAATTCGGAGTAATAAAAAAAATTCGATATTTTACTACTACAAATACAAAGCGAATATTCGTCTTTTCGATACTCACTCTAACCAATCCCTTGATCTTTATAAAACAAACGATCCTAACACTAAAAAAAATAAAATTCAAAAACTAAATAGACTCTACCATGACTTCATCAAAAAAAATCTTCCTTCTCCTGCAAAACACCCAACCCTTGACGGAACAAAGTTACTCTCCCCCTTCCCCAAAAAAAGACCCATCAGATCCACTTCACTCTAAACCCTTTTCAGAGCAACCTCCATGCACATATACATATACACCCGCGCGCATCGCAGCCAGTTCTCTCTCAGCGAAAAAACTTTTCCTCCATCCTCGCCGTCTCTAGACTCCACATATCGATCTCCTGCTCCTCTCTCTCTCTACACACATATATACACATACGTCTACCCTTCGCAAAAAATCTCCTCTTCCCGGTTCAAAGAAAAAAAAATTTCTCTCTCTCTCTCTCTCTCTTTCTCTCCTTCTTTCACACTCTCTTCTACAACGCTATATGTATATATATATTATATACAGACACCAACGCATATACACACGACTTACGTAATGTTAGTACGAAGCTCCGTAGGTGCAGCTTCCGCCTGGGCAAGCGCGAACGACGCCAGGAGGAAGACAGCAACGCCGGCTGGGAGGAGCCGACAGTGCGGCAGGTTGAGCTTCATGCTAATTGGGCGTTAAACGCTGTATACTATGGGAATAAGGGTGACCGTATATAGAAAAGTGCGCGTTTATGAGACGATGACGAGAGTAAAACTGGACGCGCGTCTACCTTGTCTTTGGCTATTTATGCTTGCTTATCGAAAGATCGTTCCCGATTGAATTCTTCTTCTTTTTTTTCTTCTATGTGTGTAGGTGGTTTATCAGGGCTTATCGATTGAAATGCGATTGATTTCGTATACGTGATTATGCCGAGCGTGGGATTTCGCGGTTGTCGAGTGCAGCAGTATACGATGGAGTGGATAGGTTTTTAGGGTAGTAGGGTTCAAGCTGGGTTTGATAAGGAGGGTAATAAGGAGTGGTGGATTGAGGAAATGGGATAAATATATATATATGCGGTTTGTGTAAATGGCAGAGTAGTTATTTAATTTATCAAAATTCGTGCTCCGGTAAAATAATTTATCGGGAGAAATTATCGAATGTTATATGAGCTACATATAATACTCGTGGAAGTGTCGAAGTATATAAATCAAAGATTGTATATATACATAATGAATCAAAAAACTATAAAATCGACAGCGTTAATACACTCAATCGATCTTGTATATACTTGTTATTTATGTAGATTGACTTTGTTTAATCTGCGTAATATAATAATCTTTTGGAGAAATACTTTTAAGTAATTAAAAAAATTTATGATGATGCCTAGATATGTCGATATCTTGTATACGTAAATTAATAAATATATATATATGTACTTGTCTTCTGATAATACAAATTGAATCAACTGTAAACAAATAATAATTACAAATTTATCGAAACAAAAATCAACTATCGTTACGCATTTATCGATAATACCTATTCATATAAACGATATAGATTATAAAATAATTATATCTGACCATGATGATTTTCAATCTGTATATTATATATCGTCACGCATCTGTATAAACTAAATACCAGATAAAGTGTTAACTATTTTTCATAAATACTCGGACCTTGGTCTCTCATAAGATAAGAATAACATTAGCAGCAATACTTAAACATTCAATCTAAATTCTCTCTCTCTCTCTCTCTCTAAAAGAAACACTGAAAATTAATGATTTACCGCACGTACATATATATCACACATTACGGAAACGTTTACTGTACTACACCTGCTCCCATGCATCACTCGCGAAATAATCCATCAGATTAATTAACTTCCACTTAATCTTCCACCCTTATCTCTCTCTCTCTCTCTCTCTCTCTCTCTCTCTCTCTTACTCCGTGGTATTCTCATATATATAGCTATCATATACAATCATCGGATCAACAAAGGCCTAATGCGCAAGCCGACATATATGTCGCAAACAAACACTTGCGCACAACTTCAACAACTGCGCTCGCAGAAAAACATTTCTTTGTAACTCTGTCACTATACACATGTCGCGTCGATTCTTTCACACCCCCGTGTGTTGTAACATCTCTCTGATACTTCTTTTTTTTTTATAGTACGATCGATTTTTCACCGTAAGCTGATGAAAAAGTATATCTATTTTAATTAGACGATAGAGAAAAGGGTTATATACTATACGTGGTGAAGAATTTTTTTCTCTTTTATATATATATAAGCTGATGCGTAGGAACCCACGTATATTTATAGCGCATATAGCGCGTGTAAGATAGAAAGAAAGCCCGCGTAAAGCGCGCGGTTTATATATGTATACCGTGGTAATTATTAATTTGTAGTGCGTGAGAGGCTGGTATGGAGGTTGGTATAATTAATGTCATTTTTTATATAGGATCCGGGAGTGATGCAGGTTTTTTTTTCTGTTTAAGTATAGGAGCGTGTCGCGTGGCTTCCTGGAAGTACATAATCGATCGGGTACGAAAAAGGCGCAGGTGCGGGCTGATCTGATTCCGGAGATAAAGTGGGATGAAGATAATAAAGAATTGTGTATATGTGTGTGCGTGTGTGTGTGGTTGCCGGTACGAGTAGGCATAGAACTTTAATTTTTTACGAGAAGATGGCGTTAATGTGGTTGAATGTATATATAATGTATAAAAATATGTGGAAATTGAAATTCTCTGCTATTACACTGTTATATTTTTTATTATAAATTGTATATGCGGCATTGTTATATAATTTAAAGTAATATCAAAGATTTTATGTATAAATGTAAATTCACATTTATAGTGATTTTGTGTATTAATCAACTTCAATAATCTTTCATTATTCATGATAACAATGAAACAGTGTTATACTTGTTACTCGATTTCATTTTACTAACATTTCAACTTTAGAAACATTTTTACAGTGTATATTCCAACAAACAACGAGATTTCTAATGATAACAAAATTTTACAAAACTTATTTGAAAACAAGCTAACTAAATTTTAAAAATACTCCGTCAAAAAAAAAAGAATTCATAGATAATATGTTGTCCATAGTATGAGCGAAACGTGAGCCATACTTTTCATATGTGCAAATCTCACGAACGCTGTGAAAAACTTCGAAAAATAGACCCAAAATTTTTTTTTCGACGACACCTTCCAAAAGATATCTGTTTAGAAAAGATATCTGTTGTTGAAGAAAGTTCATCGTAGGGTGTCATTTTTCTGGGATCAATAATCAATTGTTTAAAAATGATTAAAAATTTGGAAAAAAGAAAATAAAATTAAATAGCGAGAGCTTTCCAGATCTTTTTTCAGAATTAGAAAATGTTGAATCCTTCAAAAGTTACGTGAGTTTGAAGTTGAGCCTAAAATACACGTGGTCAATGACTGGGACAATTGTTGACCTTTTCACACCGTTTTCGAGAATATTTGTGTATTTTAAGCTCACCTTGAAATTCACGTAACTTTTAAAGGGATGAACATTTTGTAATTCTGGAAAAAGATTTGGAAAGCCCTCGCTCTTTAGTTTTATTTTCCATTTTCCAAAATTTTTTATTAAGTTGTTTTTGGTGGAATGATTTAGAACTAAACTAGAGCTATTTTTAATCATTTTTAAACACTTGATTATTGGTTCCAGAAAATTGATACCCTTCGAAGGAATTTGTTCAATAACAGATATCTTTTCTGGACACTCTAACCAACAAGAAAAACCTAATTTGGAAGGTGTCGTCGAAAAAACATTTTTGGGTCCATTTTTCGAAATTTTCGCAGCGTTTGTGAGATTTGCACATCTATGTGCAACTTTCATGGGCAATGTATCGCCACGGTGTCGAAGCCAAATTTAAACCACACTATTTTCTATAGAATGCCTATATATCGCTCTCACATTTGGTTTTTTTACAGTATGGGATAAATATAAGAAAGATGTTAGACATAGCTTGGCCAAATATGGCCGAAATTTGGCTCCGACGCCGTGGCGATATTATATAGCCCACATTTATCCACAAACAGGCAATAAAAAATTTTTTTTACGCGGCACAGCTTATATTCAATAATATATGTATAGTTAACCAATCGCAATATACCACCTGCAATAAACACCTGCTTCGAGCAAACATCATAATCATAAAAGGCATTAACGTTCAATCCCCCTTCCCCTACTCTACTAAACTCCGTTCAACCAACGATCTTCGCATCGACTCGCAGCTCTACAAACAAAGTCTTACACAGACCCCCCATCGACAGATTTCACAATTACATCAAGTCTAATCCGCACGCCTCTCGGAAGTGACGCAGCACTGCTACAAACACATTGATAAGCCACACACATTGATAAACCACACACATATATATATATATATATATATACGAATTGAATTACTTCACACGCAACGAAATCGCGTGACCAAGCTGTCCAAGGTCTCACTATACGCGCGTATACGTATATATACGAGAAAAACAACATTCTCGAGATGCCCGCGGGCGCCGGCGGCTACGGGTCGAGCCTCCAAAATGATGACGTATGTGTGTTTGTCTGTGTATGTGTATCTACTACTACTACTACTACTACTACATAGACAAGTGTTGTCTTTGATCGGACGCACAAATATTGAGAAAACCAGTGGATCCGCGCGCGCACGTATAATACACATGAATTATTCATATAAGTACCGCATCGCTTATACACGTTGAATTTATTAATTTATGCGCACGAGTGTATAGCCGAAGGTTTGGATATATCCTTGTAAGGTGTTTGTGTACTTAAGTGTGTATGAATTTTGAATGAGGCGCAAGGTATAGAATGAAAAAATTTTTTCAAAGGGGTTTCTACTGTACCGACGGTACGTAATTGGTTGTCATGATGGGTTGGGCTGAGATAATAGTATGCTAGTGGTCTAAGGATGGTATATGTAGGCGTGTGTGAAGTGGATTTTTCTAAATTATATATGGTGGTTCGAGAGGTTTGGGAAGTTTTTTTTTTATGATTGGGAGCCAGTTTCGATATTAGCAAGTTTGATTAGGCGATGAGTTTACGATTTTGGTTGTGGACGTACGTTTTTATTATAATAAAGGAGAAACTTGAATAACACGCGGTTAATTAACATTTAATAGGTATACGAATTTTAATTTATACGTTTCAGGTTTATTATTCGTGGCCAAAGGTAGTGACCATATAATATAATATTATAAACTACTTTATACTGTCCATCATGGTTATTCATTTTTCTATATAAAATACTTTGAAATGTTAAAAACAAACCTCAACCCGATCATTATCAACAAAGAAGAAATTCGACAAAGCCTCTGTGGACTAAGTAGATAAGTGCCTCGCGTTTCCCTCGCATCTTTATCGGCATCGATTTTTTTTTTTTATATAAAACCCCGCTCATATACGATGAATATAGGCGTACGTATATATAATCGATGTAAAGCTGCTGGATAAGACAAAACAAGAGAGAGAGAGAGAGAGACAAGAGGTTGTTGTTCTTTTCTATACATAATGTATAATCGATATAGTGAATGCGAGCCATCCATTAAATGGAGATCAAGTGCGCGTCGCGATCGCGGGAATAAATTGAATGAGTTCTACATAGATAAAATGTATCATAGCTGTTGAAATTTCGGGGAACAATAATCGGAGGTATATAAGTGGTCTTATACACATATAAGTACTGGAAAATCTCTAGTGTTTACGGTTACAGGTGGTTGTGTAAGATTGTCTACTTTTTGGGTGGAATATACAAAATTCCGATTGTTATAGTCGATTTCAAGTAACCGCGCTTTGTTATATATTAAGCATTCGTCACTATATTATACGATTGGAAGGTCATACCGAGCAGTTTAACCTTGTTCGGTCGACGTTATTTTTTTTT
Source organism: Torymus tubicola (assembly GCA_035583055.1). Taxonomy (NCBI): domain Eukaryota; kingdom Metazoa; phylum Arthropoda; class Insecta; order Hymenoptera; family Torymidae; genus Torymus; species Torymus tubicola. The sequence continues at coordinate 14,125 of JAWWEQ010028060.1, forward strand.
TCTCTTTCATATTACATATATACCATAAATTGATTTTCTGGAAACCAAAGAGTTTATTTGAACGCAATAAAATCGTGTGACTTGAAGAAAAAAAGTCATCTTAGTTCGTATACTTTTTTTCTATTGTTGTCGGTTGATAGAATGATACAGCATGTATATACATATTGTATATATATAAGAAAACTACCGTGTAATCTTTATCCCTATATATGGACATAAGTTTTTTTCGCAAGACCTCCGTGTCTCTTGTTGTATATCCGTAAAATCAATACGTTTTATGGACTTCTCCTGAGAAAAGAATATTAGCTTTATCATGCACTTCATCTAAGTCCGGCAAATTGTTTCCTTCGCGTGGCACGTATATAAAAGGGAAACCAAGAAGTAGCGTCGATAAAGTAAGATTAAGAGGATAATCTATTAACTACGCTATATACACACACACACTACCGTATATATAAGCTCCAAAATTTATAAAACTATTTATAAAACTCTTTTAGTACCGTTACGTTTTACTCCAGTGGCTTAGTAAATGTTCTATGCAGCAAAACACGTGCTTTCAATTTGTAAATGGGTTTCATGAATATAAGATCTTTTCTGGTCGCCTTTATTATAATATTCCTGGTACATGAAAACCTTTCAATGTTATTGCAAATCTTTCAAAACATTTCTACACATTACTAAAACTACCAAAAAAGTTTTATAAAAATTTTTTCAATACGACTATTCCTAAATAAAGTATCACTTAATATGGACCTGTATCTCATTTCCAGGTCAAACCAACATCGCGTCACGTTCCAAAATTACCTCCATATATACTACACTATTCCACATACCCATCCCCCCATTACATCATCTCTTCGTCAACCCATATCTATACCATAACCCTAACGCACCGACCTTTATCCTTCCTCCTTCTTTTCCTTATACTATACTCCTCAATCTTCAAAAACACATTTCGCAACCCAATCGCGCACGTATACCGTCGAAATCCATATTATATACACCACTGTTCGTCTCTTTTAGCCGGCGCGGTGTCAACACACTCGAACGACCATGAACGCGGAATTCCCGCGCGTGTGCGTGCTGAAAAACAGCGCAGGGACGAGCCTCCGTTAGAAGAAGAAAAAAAAACATAAAGAGCGATTCCGTCGACGCTGTTTACGACGCGTAGTAGTGTATAATAGTAGCAGTAGTAATACGCAAGAGCGCGGTGAATGTATACGCGTGTGGTATCGGGTGATGTCTTACTATAAGCGTGTGTATATATATGTGAGTGAGGTATCGTACGATATGTATACGCGCGGGGGGAGGGAGTATAGAAGAGGTAGAGTGGATGGAAAGTTTTTTTTGAGATTTCGGAGTCTGGATTTCGAAGTCGAGTGGGTTGTTGTTGTTATTATGTTTGTCCGTGTGGTTGCGAGGTGGGACGATGGGTTCTTTGTAGAAATATTTCTTTTTTATTTATGGTTCTCTTCTGTATATGCATATTTGCCTCTGTTTAGTTGAATTACATAAATGTTGCGTGATTTATACACTATACTATTCGCAGACAATGCGAGTTTTGGCATCGTTTCATATATTTTGCTCAAAAGCTTATCTCTTTAAATAAACACCGCATAAACGTATACAAAAGCAACTACAACTCCTAAAAATGTTAGCTTCTATAGAAATATGACGATTTCAACAACTTTACTTATACCATCCATATATACCTACACACCTATCACTCGTCACCACAGAACATCTTATATATTCCGATTTTATCGACAACCCCGATGATCCATTTTCTCTACTTCTTTTACACTTTTATATATATATATACGTTTCCTACACTGCTTTATGAGCACCGCCACACACTCTGATGCGCCTCGTTAGAACATGAATTGTTGTTTTCCAGAGCGCACATATATACACTATAAAACCGGTCGTCACAACGTGCGCGGTAACTATACAGATTTAATTACGCGGAATATTAAACTTTAACACTCCGCTTTTAACAACAGTTACATACACACACACACATCACACATATACGCGCGGGTTGCTTGTTTTATTTATATCAACGTGAAATCATTTCGCGTGAATGAAATTCCGGTGAGAAATTCTTTTTCGCATGGTAGATATATACGTGGCTTTATTAAATTATCGAGCCGTTTAAAAAGCGGTGCAGAAGTCGTCGTAAAACACGGCTGCTCTGGTACATGTATGTACAACGAGGACACGTTTTTACATTGCGTTATCTCGCGCGTTCGTATATATATACAACACGAGTTGCGCGTGCGGTTGTGACAATACAAGCCGTAAAAAAGAAGCACACGTGTGTATATGTGTGCACCTCTTTTTTTTCGAAACGTACTATAAAGAATAATCTTGTAACAGCGAAACAACGGCCGTTGACTTCTACTTGTTTTTATTTTTTCTTAAATTTCATAAATACGATTATTGTACAACCGTATATAAGAAGTTTGAAATTAACGGTGGTTCGAGTTGCAACGTCTATAGTTAGATGTAGCATTACCATATAACTGTGTGTGTGTATATATATAGAAACGATGATGCAGTGCAAGTTAAGGTACACGTCGCGCTACCTATTATATAAATAAAATTATGTGAAAATACCCACGGGCGTTTGTGAAATATAATTCGCATGCGGTGGTATTAAGCTTTACCATGTAAATGCATAATACGCTGGGATTATTATGTACTGTTTCTTCAGTCTAATTGAAACGTATATAACTTCAGACTGCAGCAGTGGTATTATAACTATATACGTGCGGAGGGAAACCCTTTGATAGTGAAATTTTCGCTTTGACACAAGTCGCATAGCAGTTGCGCGCCCGCGATGAGAGAAGGAACTTTAGATTTTGCTTCGCGCGGGTATAATCATTTGTAATTCATGCGCGAGGCACTTGTAGTATGGTATATACTGGTATATAAAATAGAGATGTAGGGACAGGGTTTTGTTGGCATTTGAAAATATAGGGAAATGGAAATGTTGCCGATGGAGAAAATGTTTATATAAGAGCGTAACGAATGTCTATACTGTAAAAATGTTTTTTTCTTTTTCGTTTTGTTTTTGGGTGGAACTGTGCACGAATTTTTTAGCGCAGAAAATATTGCTCTGGCAAAAAGTGCAAAAGGGCGATGTGTAAAAATGGCCAGTGTACCTTGGCTTTTTTTATTTTTATATAGAACGTTACAACGTTTTGATATATTTGTTCTGGCAAATTGAATCACGCAGTCGCTTGTTCGATACACTAACTTAATTTTTAAAATGAAAAATCTAAAGAAATTTCGGATATTTTGGAAAGTTATTTTCGATTTTGTTTTCCTTTTTTTACAATGTTTGTTAAAGTAAAAAATATATTTTAAAATAAAAGTACATTTTACATATATACAATGATTTTCAATACCTATAACGTTTTCTTTTTCGAATTACAAAAAAAAACCATTATTTATCGATGACAAATTAATATAACTGTATTATTTTTCAAATTCCCGAGCAATATCCAAATTCCCCAAACCTAAACCTCGTTTCTCCACACTTAAAAAAAGAAAAGAAATCCTCATCCAAAAGAAAAAAAGTATCACAAACAGCCGACACGAAATTCCACGCCACACGCGTATACTTATATATACATATATTGTGTCAAACATCATAATATTTCGACCAATCGCCCGCTAGTGTCCCACATTCACTTCACATCGCGCGATCCGATAAATGCCCATATAACCGAGGAAGAGAAAGAGAGAGAGAGAGAGAATAGCCTTGTATACGCGCACAGCTGTTCGCAAAGGCGCGTTTGGTGCTATAAGATCGCGCGTGTATGGCTCGACGAATCAACGGCCAGTAACTTTCGCTCGCGCGAGGAGGCTCGCCCGGAATCGTCGTCGCGCGATTTTACGCTGGCGCAGCGCAGGTGCTCTATAACAGCAGGTCGTGTACTTAGTGTGTGTGTGTGTGTGTGTGTGTGTGTGTGTGTGGATAGCGTGTATATATACGGGAAAAGGAGCGCAAGGATGAAAAGAGAGAGAGAGTAGAGGAGTTTATGGGTATGGTGCTGGTTTATGAGGAGAAGTAAAGGGTACAGGGTTTTTTTTTATTGTTTGGGTGATTGGGTGAGGGAAGAGGAGAATGAAGAGAGGTTTTATTGTTGGTAGTGATGAGGTGGTTTTTCAGAGCAAGGTGGAATTGAAATTTTGGAGGGTTATATTGGAGATGCAGTAGCTCTTTTTTTTTTAATTTTTAAGTACGTTTACTCAAAAGTTAGTGTAATGAATGATAAGAATTGATAATGAGAAACAATAATTTATTTTTATCAGTCTGTAGAATTTCGCTTTTAGCTTTTAACTTCGTATGAATTTAATTAAAATAAGATATTACTACAGATATAACCAATCTGAAAGTGCTGTTATCTCATAGGTCGAACTGATCTTCTACTACAATTAAATACCGATATATAAAAGTTACTCAATCCATTTTTCCTCATCGTAATTATCGTCATTTAGGAAATTAGTTACTGGTATTTTATATATAAATAATTATAGTCAAGATAATTTGCCCCTTTTTAAAATTACTCAAACCAATGGATATTAATATATCCGGAACGTGCAAGCGAATGAGAACTTGTCGTTAGTTTTTATTAGTAAAATGTATAAAGACGCGATGCTGAAATATTTATACGCTATTGTAAACCTGGGAGGGTTTTACGTGGTCGTAAAATTTTTGTATAAAAATTTTATGCAGAATTTTTCTTTTTTTTTTTCAACCGGACGTGGAATAATTTCAAGGAAAATGCTTCCAAGTCCAACGTGAAATTTGTTTTGCCTACGATGGATTTTTTTTTTCTGCTGTGAATGTTTTTATACGGTATGATAAATCGCAGGTAGAATATGTCAATATATACATATATTTTTTGATATTTTGGTTATTCCATGATCTTGACATCGGTATTTCCTTGTGTCATCAGTATAAGAGTATACGTAATCTAATAACATTTATAATTACTGATGCGTATATGCGATGTAATTATATGGAAAGCAAAACAATTATAATTACTTTAAAAATATTTTCATATATGATTCAACTTTTTATGAATGTCTTTATATACGTTTAATTATTAAAGTAACAAAAGCTTACAAAACGTTGTCATATACTATTGATAAAAACCAATAAAGAGCATCATCTATAGTTTTACATAGAATTCAGTATACTTATCTTGGAATCCTTATACGGAAAACAGAGAAACTCGGAAACTCCAGAATCATTATCCGTCAAACGTTTCCCCCTGACATTTCACTTACCGGTCGTTAACATCCACTGAAACGAACGAACAAGAAAAAGCAAAAAAACTTACCTAACAATTATGCATTTCCAACTTTATATCCATTCAACGTTCCAATTGAAAATTATCAGACACTCTGAAAATCCATTAAACCTTTCATTTCACGCGACTTCCTTTATACTTATAAAATAAACCGCTCGCACTCGAAAATAGTGCATCAAAAATTAGACTCTAACGGCAATTAACGAACCAAGCGCGCGCACACAATATCGAGCCAATTAAATTTAATCAAGCCGTAAATTAGTATAAAATGCGCGCACTCGCGAGAAGAGTATATATACATATACAGTCGGAGTATACTGCACCTCGATAATTTATCACTATTGAACATTCTATTTGCAAACTATTAGCATCTACTCGCCGGCATTTCCTTTTTGGCAAGTGGCTTTTTGTGTATATAAGTAATCCCTGCTAAATATATACAGATTTTCGACGAAATATTCCGAATATGAAAACGTACCAAAAAAGCGTATGCACGCGCAGGTATATTATATTTATGTATAACCAACGTAGAGTATCTTAATTATTATACATCGAGTACTGTTTCGTCTTCCCACAATTGCAATTATTCAGCAACCTTTATAATTTATTGTATAATCGCTTAATAATCCCCGTTATATTCACCACTATATAATTCTCTACCTTTATTGCACAACCATGCAAATCCGCTCCGACTCCGAAAAATGAATAAACGACGAATTTCAATAACCTTTTCCTCCCCTACAGAATCTGCAGATTCAGCAACTCCTATATATACTTCCACGCTATTTTTCACCGGTTATTCGGATAAATCGATATAATCACCTGCCGCGCGTCGTGGACGTTCGCAGCTGCACCCTCTCTCTCTCTCTCTATATATATATATCGACGTATGGATTAACATATCCTCGACGTCTACAAATTCTCTTATTCATCCTATATATATATACATAGACATACAACTGTATACGAAAAAGCGCACACAGAGAGAGAGCGAATCATTCATCGTGCTTTCAGCAACAGCAGCAGCAGCCACGTACATTCGTGAAAATCCCGGCGGCCATAGAAAATCTCTCTCTCTCCCTGGCGTCTGCTGCATTACGTATACACACAGGTCGCGTCTGGCTCCTTTCAACGTTTTTCCGATATACTATATATACACCACTACATATATATACACCTACCTGTGCTCGTCTTCGGTTTTTCTATTTCCCCGATTGCGTGTTTACGCGCCCCGCGCGCATGCATATATATACACGTGTGTGTAAGCTATACATATATAACTGCAGACAATGACCGCGGGGTAAAGTCAAAGCCAGAGAGCGAGAGAGAGAGACTGTCGCGTGTGCCAAGCCTTGAAAAAGACCAAGATTTTTTTTATATACGTATATATGTATGCGTTATCATTGTAGATGTATATATAGATGTATAGAAACAATATAACGTTAACAGTAGAGTAGCGTGCGCGCGTGGGTTACGCGACGGTTGTACTGAATAGAGAGAGAGAGGGATATATACATCTATACATTACATACATACACACATATATGTATGTATGTATGCGAGAGCGGAGGAGAGCAGTCGCTTAAATAACGTCGTGCGAGCGCGCGGCGCGCGGCAAGTATTACGTATAGTGAGCGCGAGTATAGAGCGGCCTCGCGCGCAGTTAAGTCGTTGCCACCGAACGAGGCGAAAGTGTATGTCGGATTCGTTCCTTGTCTACTACTGTGTTTTGTATATATGTGTGTATATACACTCGCGCTATAGTGCACGATCGTATAGTGTTTTTATGTGCGCGCGTGCGAAGACCATCGTGTGGATCTGCGACTCCTCCCCCGGTATGGATGCTGAGTATGTTAGGTATGTTGTATATTATGTATTTATATATATAGTGTGCGAATTTTTTTTTTGTTTTGCGAGGAAAAGTTTTTTATAGGTAGCGGAGAAACGTGACTTATCGCGATGCGTGTTATGTTTATGTATAGTATTTGGTGGGTTTTTAAATGTTACCAGGTTGATGATATATAGTTATTTAATTTTCTTCTTTATTGTTAACTCACGAACAATTGAGTATATGTATGGGGGGATTAATAAAGCGATGAAGAATGTTATATTACAAAATAAAACCTCAACTGAGAAACAACAACGATTGGTCATCGTCGTGAAAATAACAAGTATGATATATACACGTGAGTGTCGTTTATTTGAGGACCATTGTGTATATATATATATATACACCACAACGTGTATAAAGGATACTCTTCAGTTTTGCATTTACGCGCGAGAATTAAATTTTCGCGCAAAACAATTTGAATTCAGTTATACACCCGCGGATAATTAAATTCTATTTGGATTGCAGAGTTTATAGGGTTAAATTTGCATATAAAATTGTTTCGCGCACTTGGACGTGTATATATATATAATACGTGAGAGACGAGCTCTTTCCTCGTTGTTAAATTTTAGTATGTTGTTTGCGAAATTAAGTGTATATTATATATATGTATATATTTCAAAGAAGACGATAACATCGTAAATTTTGTTTGTTCAGTCTACTAATTAGGTTTTATATTGCTCAGTCGTTTGAATAATATTTATAACAAGATAAGCTTTTACACATAATTAATTCATAATTTTTTTTCAATTATACTGATACTAAAAAGTTTCGGTTTATCATTTGCTACATATATATATTAACTATTTGAACAAACCAATCCTTTTATCAGCAAAAATAATATACGTAAAAAACAAAAAAAACGATAGATGTCGGTCTATAAGGAACCGAAATTCGACAGCGCAAACAACTTCCAGATTGGTATCAGCATATATATATGTATATATATTCGCCGGATAAGCCGCTAACCGGCCGAGTAAACGTGCGCGCGCGCTCTCGAGTTCGGTTTTTCCCTGTCTGCGTAAGAGTAGCTATATACATTCGGGTGAGTGTACCGCACGAACGGCTAATATAGTGGAGGATATATAGTCGCGAAGGGCGTATGTGTACTTTACCAGCGTTCAAGTTCGACTTTTTTTTTATTATTTTTTATTATACGCATATACGAGTGATGAGTATATAATACGGATTAGATGGTATAGCGAATACTTATCATATAGTATGGTATTGGACCATTTTGGTAAAATGTTAAAAGAACAATTTTTTTTATAATTTTCTTTTTTAAAATTACTTTTACATTCGCAAACCACACATATCTTTCCATGTATATATACATGTACCGGCACGCGGTTCACCTAACCGCTAAAACAACTGAGCTATGCGCGCGTATATATATATATATATATATGAATGCATAATTGAAACTATAGCCTTCAAACCTCACTCCTCGCCAAACAACGAAAACCACACTCGCCTCGCGACGACATTATACACACATAACAGCGTATATAGCATATCAATAACATCATACACCATGCGAATAAATCCACTCATCGATCGCTATTGCAAGATCATCGTTATATATACGCTTATCACACCTACGCACACGTGGTCGCATATATATACTGATCACCACGTCGTCTCTTATACTCTTTTATATTACACGCCGACTCACCGGTCCAAAGTCCGCACGCTCGTCTGCAAAAAAGTAACGGCAATTAAGTAGAGAGAGAGAGAGAGACGCTGTAACGCGCACGCGCCGGCTTATCGACTTTTTGTCGTAATATGCAAATAAACCCTGCGACGAGGTAGCGGTGGCGGTGGTGGTGGAGAGTACCGTGCGCGCGAGGGATTTGCATGTTGCACAATACCTGTGGTGGTTGTATATGTATGTGTGTGCGTGAATAAGAGAGAAAGAGACTGGGAGATTTGAAAGTCATTGTGACGATGATGATGATTTTTACGTTTCATAAGTGTGAGGGTACGCGAGTATAGATATAGAACGTATTGATTGTCAATCTATAGCTGCTACTGCTGTTATTTTCCTTGTTGTCTTTGTATATGAGATGAAAAGAGAAGATGCTGGAAGAAAGGAAAGATATTAATTTGTTGGCGATAGTGTAGTTGTGATTTGTTATAGGATGACTGGAAAGATTTTTCGTTTTTCGTTTAAGTTTCTTATTGATAAAATATATATATATAGTAGAAGGTTGTTGGAATAATGAAAAATTAATGTTTGCGTACGCGTTCGTTTTTTGTTGCGTTGGATTATGAGTCAGAACATTCTATAGGTGTGTGTTTTCGAAGTAAAGCAACTGTTCAAATCATATATTTCATCTTTCGTTAAAGGAAATAGTTATATAGTACGTAAATATAGTATATATATAGTACATTAAGTGAATCATTCGATAAAATTAAATACCTTGTATATTATATTAATATGTAAATCAATCGAATTAATTAATGCTCGACTGTTTCGTAATGTTATTAACCCGGTATCGTATATAAGTTTTAACGCAAACTCATATACGGCAATTATAAATGTATACCACGTGTGTATATATGTAGCGTAGATGAAATTCCGGCAATTTAGAGTCCAATCTTGTACAATGGTTACAATTAGAAATAGATTTCTGAAGAAAACATACTAATTACTCCTCCTCGTTACCTCGTATATATATATCATATTCTTCGTACAATATATCAGCAACAAGCAGCTAATTATAAACAATATAGAAACATTTTTGTCACACTCTCTTCCTCCTTTACGCATGTACATCACATATACGTCGAATTCTTCGGAAACTTTGCCCTAAACTGGTTCCAAAAACGACCAATATTAAATTTGGAGGCACACCTTTGAAGTAATTTTTTTCTTATTCTATGGGTCATAGAAGAGACGATAAGAACTTGGTGCCAAAGAAAACGGCCTTGTGACACCCTTTTATCGTCAAAT
>JAWWEQ010028071.1:0-24283 GCA_035583055.1 Torymus tubicola
AATATTTTTGCTTGAAATCTTTCAATTATATTTATGTTGGAAGTTGATGCAGAACCCCATAATTGTATTCCGTAGGTGAAAACAAAATAGCAGTTAAATAATTATTGTAATAAAAAGTTAATAGGGTAATAAAATTGTTTTGTTCGTATTGTTTGTAATGTCAACTATACGTATAAATATACGGCAATATTGAGGTAATTTGTTCTTTGAATTAATTGTGAAGCTTTTTGAAGTGGAATTTTAGCAACAAGTAGGTAATTTAATATTACAAAGTATTTAAATAAAAGTTTGTTGCTGCATAATTAAGTAAAATAAATCATTCAACAAAAACTTTATTTTTATGCAACTTGTAGAACATCTTTTTTCTTTCAAATTGTGGTGTTTTTCTGCTTAGAATTATTTGAAGAAAAAAAAAACATAAAATTCACCAGTACTTGTCCATTTTCGTGTGTTTTTTTTCTCTGTGTTTCTTTATGCACAACATTATTTAAGGTTAAAAAACATGGCACTGATAAATATTATGACATTTTTCTCGTTGTTAGAAAATTAAAACCAACAAACACGTTCTCCACGTATACACATTCACGTGTATATAGCAAGAAACTACGCCATTCTTAGATTATACACGAGCTTCCCTAGTCGTCAGGCCAGTACCGTATATACCTATCGGAAGACGCAAGGTCGTCGACGACGCGAACACGCGACACCAACGGTATATAGCAGCGTTGATTTTCACGCTTGACTGACGTTTCATTCGTCGCCGTTTGGAGAATACCGAGAAGGAGGCGAGAGGATGAAACAGGCTTCGCTTGGGACGGCTTCTTATTCCGCTGACTTTGCGTTCAGGGATGAAGGTACGCGCGCGCGCGCGCAGTTAGACTGTGGAATTTCGGAAATTTTGGAAATCAACGTTTGTCAAGCTCAGTGATGGAGCAATTTTGAATAATATTTTCTGCTTTGAATTCTCTCGGTTTTTCCATGTATTTTTTCTATCTCTCTTTTTCTACTCGGATTCGATATATTTTTGTATTTATCTTTCGTCTGTTATAAAGTATATATACTCAACGTATAAAAGTATCGATAACTGATTCGGTTATTCTGAAAATTTCATGAAAAATGATTTTTCATATTAAATCATCCTGAAATATTCGATTTCCAAATTTGAAAAAAAAAATAACATTTGATGTATATTCCTACTATTTATTTTTAAAAGTGCTCATGAAATATTTTTTTTCACCCCCCCGCATCATCAAAAAGCGAATTAAATAAGCCTGAATAAAATTGAAAAATCAGTAAAGCATATACATATAACCTCTCCTGCTTTTTGAAATCCAATCTCTCGTTAAAAGCTAAAAGTGAAAATGTTTAAATGATAAAACACACGAATCTTCAATTTACCACAATCTTTCCCCCCTCCCAAAAAAAAAACACGAAATAAAACTCAGCGCCGAAAGGCAATTACAATAAAAAAAAAAAATATAGTTAGAACACGCAAAAAAAGCGAAAAGTATATATACACACAAAGTACACGGACGACGTGCACAGCAGTAGCGCAGTAAAGCACTCAAGCAAAGCAATAGACGGTAGTCTCACTCACTCTCTCTCTCTCTCTCTCTCTCTTGATGTTTGCACTTAATCACGAGGCGCCGGGGGTGTACAGAGTTCACTCGCGAGTGTTACTTCGCGTTTGAATTGCCAGTCCCGCAGGCAGATTAGACGCGCGCGCGTATATACTCGTTTGGTGGAAAGGGGGGTGGGTAAGGAAGAGGCCGTGAGTCTGCTACGTATATTTTGTTAGCTGCCGCGGGAGAGCAGAAGGAGTTGTTGCTATATTGTCAATGCGGGTCCGTCCTACGACGACGCTGTGCTTGAGTTTCAACGCGACGACGACGGCAGTGGTAAATAAGGTACCTGGGGCAGTCGAGGGAACCAATTACCCTCGTTTCGCTGATGATGGCTAAGTTGGAGTGTGTCTTTTTCGCTGCTGAGGATTTGGAGAGTAAAAATCTGATTTTAACGAGATTATTTCAAGTTTTCTATTGTGCTTTTTTTTGTTTGTTTTCGCGTGGATTATTTAATATTTGCCGTTACTTTCCATGGCTATTTATTAACATTTCGAAAAATAGCTGACGAATGCATTATTGCAATATTTTTGAAAATACGATATGGAAAAAAAAATGGGGGAAAAAATCAGTAGATTCTACGGTTTAAACAGTTATTTTAACATAACAATAGAAAGTTAATTTTATTTTTGCAAGTATAAGAGTAGAAACTACCTTTAAAATCTGTTGAATCTACTTCTCATAAAAGTAAAATTGGCTTAAGAATTTGAATAAACTGAAATTTTTGCTCTAAAAGAAAGCTAATTCGACTAATTTGAAACGCTATTTTATCATTCGAACGAAACTGTTGATTTAGCTTTCGAAAAACAGTAGAATCTATACTGATTTTTATTTTCCGCGTATTGAATACAAACAATCCAACAATAATGTTCTGCATTCGGAATATTTATATTCGACGTAATCAATAACCGATGCAGTACACACACTCGAGCCACGCACGATATAGGGAATTCGAATGCAGAATTCACAAAAGAGACACGCTACTATAATGCAGCTCTATATACGCTCGCGATAGTATAAGAAAACCGCGCGCGGAATGCGAGAAAATGTACACGGGATATTTTGATCTCTCTCCGAGGCATTTTCAGTCGAATAAGTTGGCCTTTTCTCCTCTTATACTTTCAGGTATACTCGCGGCGTTCTCGGATATGGAAACTGTCTTATTGGCCTGTATCTCCACACTGCTGCCTCTGATCGTCGCCTTGGGAATAGCATTTGGCATCAGGTAAGGCCGCATACCCTTATATATGTATATATATTCATACATACATACCATTTACGTTACACCTTCGACCTCCCTTTTCGCGCTTTTCCCAAACATTATTCCCAAGCTAAATTATGCAAAGTGAGTGTAAACGGTTTGCATTATCTTTATACAACTTTGGCACTTGCTTCCTATCACCATACATATATATAATTCATAAGTGATAAACTCGAACTTTTTTTTCTATATATAACTAAAAGTAACACGGTTGAAAATTTCAATCTCCTAAAATCAGCATTTCGAGGTACCAAATAATCCGCGTTCACTTGTATAATAAATCAACGTACTGAATTTTTCATATTTGAATTTCCTACACGTTACACGATAATCCTCTACTGATGAACGTCAAATATTCATTATAATCCTTTGAAAGTAGATTCGTTCGAGTACCAGTTAAACAAAAAGCGCTTACTCGTATTCTCGCGTCACCTCCCATTGATATACAATTAAAAGTGTGAAATCTTAAAAAAAAGGAAAATAAAAAAATTAATCTAAAGATTTATTTTACGCTCGTTCCAGAATAAAAACTTTTTACGAGCACTATGAGAGATCGCATAAATATAAAGACAAATAAGCTTAACAAACGCACTTGCGCGCGAGGCTCTTTTCATTTGTTTGATTTCGTTCTCTTAGCAAAGACAAAGGCATTCTTTCCGTTTAGCTCTAGCACTCTAGTCCGCGTAAATTCCCCGTTTTATTTTTCTCCTCGTTCCACGCGGGCCCCGTACGGGAAGTACGTCGTTGCGCATTAAATTCCAATCTGCTGTCGTGGCTGTTCTCTCTCTCTCTCTCTTTATCTCTCACTATACAAACCGTGCGTCCTTCACTTACACGCTGTGTGCACTTATATAAAAAAAGAAAAGAAAAAGAAATAAAAGTGTGCGGGTGTATATACGTTATATATCTGTAGCAGGGACGAAAAATTAACGCACCTTGCGTTCTCTGCTTTTTCCCCTGTCGTGTTCTATATCTTGCTCGTTTCGCGGATAATACGCACGCGAGCGCGGCGCGGCGGCGGCGGTCACGAACAAAGTGAGAAGTGAGCTTTTAGCGAGATGAGCGAATTACGACGGCTACTGTGTGCGTGTATGTATATAGATATGTGTGTGTGTGTGCACGAGAGGGGTTTTGATAGGGTGCTCGACGGTCCCTCGTAAAAGATTTTAGAGCCATGGTACAGAAGTCGAGGTAGCTTAGTAATCTTATATGTTAGCCTTTTTTGCGGCCCTTATACGCGTAGTTAGATGGCACACACACGCATACACACGTTCGGCCTCTCAATCGCGACGACGAGAATGTAGAGAGAGAGAGAACCGATGTATAACCGGCGGTATGTCCGTGTTATATATATAGTTTCTCTCCGGTGTTTTTTTTTAACGAGCACACGTACGCAGCAGAGACAAGACTAACGAGAACGACGCTGTGAGAATCGTTATGGAGGGTCCAGTGATAGTAGCCACGTTTTGGTCTGACGTTACATACAGATGAACCTTTCGTATCTATTTTTGATGTTCGACAGCGCGTACGATGGGGGGTTAGGTTTTTTTTTATTCCCCGGAATTTTTCAATATTTGGCATGGTTTGGGTGGAAAGTTTTTTTCGTAAAACGTTTCCGCGTCGAGCGAGCCGATCTCTGTAGGGGAAAAAAATTTTAAAATTTCCGAAGTTTAATGGTAGAAGTCGAGGTTTGTTGTATATATATACTAGGTGAAATTACAGCGGTTTTCTCTATATACATTCACGTAAAATCGTTAGTATTTTATGTATGTTCAACTTTCTCAACTTTAACCTACTACATTTTATTACTCTATCTTTTTCCAAACCATACGTAGTTTTGCGCTAAACTTCTTCCACACTATTGTTATTATATATCATCATACCTATACTTACCGCTTAAAAATCTCCATAGTTATTTCCCGCAAACGCAATAAAGCTAAATTGAATTACCATCGTACATATCCGCGTACATACATATACACAACGAATTAAATAATACCCATACAGTAAAGTAAAGGGTGAATTCTTCATACACGCACACGGACCCGCACAAAGCGCATGCTTATATACAGAAGGGGACGACCGGGCAATAAAAAAAAAAGACGAAAAGGGAAGAACTGTAGAAGCTGAGAAATGCGAAAAATTCATGAAATGGGAGGGACAAGGACCATTGTCCGCTTTATATATATATAGGTTTATTGTATACGTATATATGCATTCCAGGCACGTGTGGCGAAAGTACAGAGACAGGCGTAGCAGTACAGCAAGCGGGCTGCCATGGTACAGGGGCGTCTGCTCGCGTGACGACACAGCCGAGTCACTACACCAGCGTGGTACCCACTCCAATAGCCAGACCATACAACCGCCCACACAGATTCTCTCCGCTCAGGATGTAAGTATTGTATAGATATATAGTTATATATGGACGTGTGTGTGTGTGTGTATATATATGGGCGCTTATGTGCATGCATTACCGAGCGGTTAAAATTCACTGAGATTGAGATAAAATGGATTTGGAGTGGTTGATCAGTTGTAAAAATAAGCGATTATACTGTTACGATAAGCCTTAGTATAGATAAAAATGTTCACGGTATATTGGCACTACAAAGTTATATATATATTAAACCATACGGTGTAATTGTTGTTTACGAGGTTGTTACACTTCAAAATTGTATTACTTTCTTCACTGCTATATAGGTAATGCCGCGCGTGTAATCGTCCAATATTTATGCTCGAATCCGTGCGGCTCGTCCGCGTTTAAATCTATCGTTCTCGCCCTCGTCGAGAGCCGCGGCTGCGGCGTAAAAAATACACGCGCTGCTTTGTATTACCCGGCGCTACTATATATACTCGAGGAAGCCGAAACTTTTACAGCTCTTGAAAGACTTTGCAATGCATGCAACCAACCAACCTCTCGTGAACTTTCTACCCTTCCCCGAGACGGTATATAAAAATCATAGGGCAATTTTAAAAGAAAAGCACTTGAGCGATCTTGACGATCCTTTCCATCGCTTGAAGAAAACTTTGTCAGTCGATGACGAAACTTCGTTTTTTTATACACCCCCTTGTCTCGCGTTATATCTGCCAGTAACACAAAAAAAAGAACAAGTGATTGTCTGATTATTTGTATAACAAACGTTAGGCTTAATCGGGTATCCTCACGTCTATATGCAGCAGCTCTATTTTTCTTTCTCCCGCGTACTCTGCAATCGCCACTCCCTCGGAGTTTGCAGATTCGGAGGTATTACTGCCAGCCACTTTGATTCCTTTTCTTCCTCTCCTATACTATATATATATACGTATACATACACATGCACCTATATATAAAAGGGGAACTAAAGCGATCCGACGGTAGCAGCGGCGCGTTAAAAGTTTGCTTCTACTACTACTACTACTACTACTGGTCTGGCCGCGCGAAGATACGCGAGGGTATAGTGGTAGCCGCGCTGGAAAAACCAATTTCTGAACTCGAGAAACGAAGCCGAATCGCGTGGCGGTTCTCTGCGTTGTGTACGGTATGTGTATATGTGTGTATATATACGTATAGACTTTCTAACCGGCAGTAGGATTTTCGATTAACTTGTCGGCTCGCACACGGCGCTAGTTTTCCAAAAGTAAACTTGCTAGGAATTTTTTTTTTGTTGTCTCGACGAGTTTCTGAGTATATGTAGGTGTGTGTGTATATGCTTGTGTTGGCGTGCATTGTCTGGCAGCACGAGAGATGGTCTATTACGTATTCATGGAACTGAATCAATGACGCGGGCTGTGAGAAAACTCAAATTTAGTTGCTGGATATTTTTGTACGGTTTTTATATGAACAACGAAGCATTGCTGGATTCATTGAATTCGTTTGCGTTTGAATATGGATACAAGTTTATTTGCAAATCAATAACGATAAAATTTTTAAATCTTGATATATATTTTATTTTTTAACCTTATAATCAGTCTTAGCATATTTTCGAAGACAGCTATCACAGTCAGATATTAAGAACTAAGTAATACTGAGAGAGTATAAATTGAAAGCGACATCACTGTTAATAGAAATGTAAAATTTAAAATAAAACTATATAAATGTCTATGTTTAAAAATAAGGATAACAGTTAAATAATTAAATAAAAATAAGTAAAGATACAAACTCATTCGTACTCGTATTCCCAATCGTTCTTTAAATACATTCATCCTATTATAAAACAAGGTATATGGCACTACGATACAATTAATAACGAAGTATCTCTTCTCTACCACTTTGAGTCTACCTAAAAAGGAACGATTTTGAATCTCAAACAGCAGAGACGAATATCTTGCACTTAGAAGAAGCATTTTCCAGTTTTAAAAATCTATCACTCATCTGATCGAGTTCCTATAGGCGTATATTTCCAGAAGCAGCACTAGAGATCGACTTACATGCATAGATGCATAAGTAAACCCATGAACTGCTACCGTTCACAATCATTCCCAAACAACAACGAATAATATTTGCAATCTGCGACCTGTATAAATATTATAATATTATTTAATATACGTATTTATTCAAAATTAATATCAACATTTTAAAATAAAATTAATATTTGTTTCTGATATTCACCAAACTCGCGTACTGTTATCAATGCACAGCAGCAATTTTCAATTAATTTATATTTTATAATCAGCGCAGAAAAAAAATTAAACCCTCGACGATTGCTCGTCGATTCGGAGAAATAGGATTATACGAAAAATAGCAGCTGCAATTTCGAAAGCTGCATGCGCCCATAAAAATTGTTTAACCCTCTCTCTCTCTCTCTTGATTCGCTAAAGGCTTGGCTAATTTTTTCACATATACCCTCTTTCTCTCATGGCTATGTGACGTCCACCTCTTATCCATTCCTGGCACCAGCCACGATTTTATTACGCGCTCACCGGACGCGCACATGGCTAGCTTTCTTCCTATCTCTCTCTCTCTCTCGCAAAAATAATTCCTAAATCCTCTTACGCTCTCTGTCTCGCTCTCACTCTGCACACATACTCTACCAAGTCCCCACTTGCACGTCCCGCGCGGGGCTCAGCGACGCATTAGCTCATCTTAATCCAGTGAGCCGGCGCCACGTAGATATAACCTCGCACCCACCCGCGTTCGCGAATTGAGAATCCCCCCCCCCACACACACACATATATATATATATACATATACATATATATAGGTACTCTAGTTGCTTTTATGCATGCGACTGTCGGAAGCGTGAGAAAAATAGCAGAGTGAAGAGAGAGAGAGAGAGAGGATGCGCTGGAGGTTTGCTCTCGTGATGTGGCCAAAAGTTCGTGCGCTCACGCGATATAGTCGTGCTCTGAGGGAAAAAGAAGTGGGGAGGATTACCATTGTGGTCACATGAGATTGCTTTACGTCTTCACCCTCTTTCTCTCTCTCTCTCTCTCTTCCCTTTTCTTTGTTTTGTCCGTTGCTCTCCTTTTTAATCCTACACCGTCTTTTTTCAAAACCACCACAGTCGACTCTCTAATTCCTGCGCTCTCTGTCATTTGTGGGATGTGAAGACATTTAACGTAATGACGGTGCTGTTAACGGAGTTTGTTTTATTATGTAACCTCTTCATTGTTATTGCGGGAGTTGCGTTCCGGTTTGTATATATATATATATATATATAAAGTTCACTCAATTGTCGTTGCGTAAGGTTTCAAGGTGGTATAAGGTAAAAATTTACGCGATGCTGGAGAATTTTTCCATATAAAATTTGATTTATACGGAAAATCTGTGGAAGAAAGGAAAGAAAACGTGGCGGTGAGATAAATTTGCCTAATAGATTAAATTGCTGGGGAAGAAAAACAGAATTCAATTGAGTTGAAGGAAATGCATGGAAATAATAAAAAAAAAAGAAAAGTTGTGGATGATGGCATATCGAAAGACAATCAAGAAATGAGAATGATAAAGTTCGGTGCGCGAATGGAGAGAATAGAAAGAAAAAGAAAGAAGAAATTAGCGACGAGAAAAGAAAGCAAGAGGGGCGAAGGAGAATGCGAAAGGGAGAGAGAGAAGAAGTGCATTGGAGTGAAAAAAAAGAAGGAGAGGGGAGAAGAAAGACGAGGAGTGACTGCTGAGTGAACGAGTTTTCTTGTGAGAAACTTGGAGATTCGATTTATCGGGTCAGTACGATCCGCAATGCCGGCGAAAAGAGAACGAAAGACGGGCATGAGGGAGCCGTCAAGATACACTGTTTCTCCATTATACTTACGTCGTTTATTGGCCGTAGTCAGCGCCGTCCGACGACTTATTGAATATTTCAAATGGAATATAACCTGTTAAGATACAACATTTTCAGTATTATCTATCTATATACTTACATACACCCATAGCTAACCCGATTTTATAGTATAATATATTTTTTTTCTTTTTTCATATTTTACATAAAGTTAATTCGAAATCTTTTTATATTCCAAAAATTTTACTAACAATACGGTAGGAAATAGTTGAAATTAAAATTTAAAAAAAGAATCCTTTTTTTTTGGCTATAAGACTCGAAAATCCGGGTCAAAAGAGCACGTTTTTAAGAAAAAGAAAAAGAAAAAAAAAAAGAAATTTGTCCTCTTTTGAGCTTTGACTGCGCGAATGACCTATGCTACACTCGCGGAAACAAAGCACGCGCAACAACGTACTTTCGTCACGTACTTCAATTATAGTTACGAAAAAAAAAGAAAGAAAGAAAGAAAAAAGTATAATTTTACACACATTCCAAGCGTTTTACCTCAAACACACACATAATAACATCAAACTCTCGTCAACGATATAAATTTGAAACAGCAGTTTTCACGCGACCCTATTCATAATCATTCACCATACAAATCGCATAATAAAAGCTACTCTCTCTCTCTCTCTTTCTCTCACGGTAATCTCACTACCATCAACAATCGATCGACGACTCTTACACCACACAAAGCATATCCCCTTCGGCAGCGACTGGCATGTTAAGTCGCATAGGATGATCCATGCACACCGGCACGCGTTTACGTATATATATACAATCTACAAGGGATAGATAGTAGCATGTATATATAAAAGCAGCAACGTCTGTCCGTACGCAGGAGGGTTTATTTGCTATAACCACGTACTTGCAAATCCACCTCAAAGACGGAAATCGCGTCGTCCTGATAATCTCTCAATGTATATAGCGCCTCTACGCAGATGACATCGTGCGCTTTGATTTGCGGACGGTTGCCTAACGCGCAGGCGCATATTCTATATACGTGTACGAGTAGATATAGATATATATATATATGTGTCGTCTGCGATTACTACCTGGGGATCTCGTTAAGAGGATTGAGATGGCGTTCTTTCTTTTTTATTTCGTTTATTAGGAGGAATGTCGTGCCGTACGATACTGCGGATCTGGATAAAAGAGGATTTCTACAATTTTATGATGGTAATACGGAAGGTATCAATGATTGGTATTAAGTGTGGTATATAGTGCGTTGTGCGATCGTTATATTTGTTTATACTGGTAATGAGAGTATCTTTGCTTTGGATCACCGATTTTTCTGAAGTTATTGACACTTACAGTTGTATTTTGAGGATCAAATACTAAAAAAGTGCTATGTTTTTAACGTTAACTATTTAGTCTAGACAAGCCCTACATACAATTTATTTATTAAACGGGCTAAAAGAAAATAACAGGTGGTTGAGTTACAATGTTGCTTACAATAAGATATATAATATACAGTATTTTAATATTTAGTAGAGAGAGATCTAATGGCACTCTTAAAGAGCGAAATATTAAGAATCGCTGTGAGGTGAGAAGGGAGGGTGTTCCATGAACGTTTTAATGGATTGAATGTGGAGTAAAAACCTGTCTTCGAGCTACCAGTTTGTTCGTATAATGGCCTGAATTGACGTAAGTTATATATAAGTTCAAGTTCAGTAAACAAATCACTAACTGAAACGCTATTTATTAAATCATTTAAAACTTTAAATGTAAAAATACAATCATAATAATAATGTAACGATTTGATGGTTTGAACGTTGACAGATAAGGCTATTTTCAGTGTAATTATGATTGAATCTATGCATAGGCTTATTAATTTTGTAAGAGATGTACCGGAGAAATTTATGTTCAATTGTTTCTAATTTATCTGCAAGAACTGAAATATGTGGAGACCAGATGGGTGAGCAGTATATTAAATTAGGTAAAACTAACGTGTTATAGAGATGAATAATCGCTTGTGCATCTTTAAAATCAAAAGTTGTTCGCTTAACGAAGCCAACAAGGCTCAGCGATCTTGTGACGATGGTATCGATATGGTAAGAAAACGATAGTGCCGTATCCAAATAAACTCCAAGATCCTTAATAATATTCACTCTATCCGGTTTTACATTATTTATGAAATAATCAGGTAGTACCGAGTTTTGACATTTATAAAAAGAAATAGTGTTACATTTTTTTGTATTAAGGTCAGGCTCGTTTTCGATAGACCGAACATACAGCGCGTTAATGTCACATTGGAGATTTATAATATCTTTATTTATTTATTTATTTAAACTATTAAACGGACTCAAAAAGCCCTTGATACATGACAGATAATTAAAATAACATGAAACTTAAAATTAAGGTTAAATTTGAAATTATAATTAAAAATTAAAATTAAAATTAAAATCTGGCGACAAGTGAGAACACTGCAGATTTGAACACATTAATTGAAGAGAGAATAATTATTCTTGTTGGTAAGAGGTTCCACGATCTTTTTATTCGACTAACAGTAGAGTAAAAGCCATAGTTCGAACTGCAGTCATTTTCTTGTATTGGTCTATGGTTTCGAAGAGAGTAATTTAAGCGTTTAAAGGTCAACAAATTGATAATTGAATTGCAGTTTATCAAGTTATTCAATATTTTAAACATAAGTACGCAGTCGTGATAGTGATGGATCGATTTGATCGTGGGAATGCTGAAATTGGAATTGGTGAATTAACCGCACAAAAAAGTTTGACGTCGTCCGCGTACAACAATATATTAGCATACTTAATTCTACTAGCTAAATCATTAATAAATACGCAAAACAATAAAGGACCTAAGTGTGAACCCTGCGGGATACCGGATTTAATAGGAATGGAACTCGATACACTATTTCCAATTTTAACAGCTTGCGACCTTCCTGATAAATAAGATGCAATAACATTAAACGTATTTCCACGCACACTGAAATTCCAAAGTTTGGATAACAGATGATGATGATTAACCTTATCAAAAGTCTTCGAGAAATCCGTATAAATTGCATCAACGTGGGATGCGTTGCATAAAGCTTCAGATACAAAATCATGTTGCTGATCAACAATTTTAGGTAAAAGTATTACTGATAAAGCATATGTAATGGCTGCGTCAAGTATCTTAGGTAAACAGCTCGTAATTGAAATAAGCCAATAATTACAAATATTGTCCTTCTGATCACTTTTATGGATAGGTATAACATGGAAAAACTTCGCTTAATAAAGAATGATGGAATATCATCTGGTCCCGGATTTACATTATCTTTCAAGTTATTAACAATAGAGCGAATATCAGCATCTTATGGAAAAGTAAAATAAAACTACAGCGAGCTTCCCATTACTTTTCCATATAATGAAAAAAATATCAACTTCTTCTAAAGTTATGATAGTTCAGAGTAAAGCAACAAAATATGCATCGGATACACATGAAATTAAAGCTCTAGATTTCATTGATTTATAAGCGGTTTTTAGTGCGGCTTAACTTTGAACTATTGTAACTTTAGAAGGAGTTCATGGTTTTTAATTCTAAAAGAAAAGTAATGGGATACTTGCACTCTGTAGTTTTATTTTACTTTTCCATAATCATATGCTTGTCTAGACTAAATAGTTAACATAAAGGACATTTCACTTTTTTCAGTATTTCCTCAAAATAAGACTAAAAGTGTCGATAATTTCAGTTTATTAAAGCGCTATATATGATCTAATATTGTAGCTTCCTTCATATTTCGGTATATAAAATCATATCACAAAGTTTAAGAAAAATCCGTGATCTAAGATATTCTCCATGTCAGGGTAATTTGCGAAGTTAGGATAAAGCGCCTCTTCTCTTGCGGTTACATGCCGTATATATACTTCGAATAATGCGAACAATTTTCAATGAAACACGCGGCAGCGCGGTATATAGATATATAACTTTACTTGTAAGTCAAGTTGTTCCAGTCGAGCTGAATTCCATGTAATTAAGATCGAACTAAATTATAATTCACCTGAAACAATATAGTATATACCTGTAAATATATGAAACATACATTATATATATTATATCCAAAACGAGCGTGCGATTAACAGACCGGTATATATATAAACAACAGCATAACTCAGTGCTGGTGTTGATGAAATTCGGTGAAACGCGCGAGAAACGCTTTAAACGTCTCTGGTCGCGACGATAAATCTAGCCAAGTCTTAATTCCACAGCGCTAAGTAACAACTCTCTCTACGTTCACCCGGTGTTGAACTTTAATACACGGAAGTATTTCATTTTTACAATAGGTATAAGGTACTGTACGCGAACGTGCCCCCCGTTGCCACTGTTAACTTTACGCGCGGGAGTCGCGGCGTCGCGTATATATATAGTTTCTGTCGAAAGTTGCGGAGAAAACGGTAACTCAATGAAATTCAATATGATTCAACGACGGTAAAGTTCATCGCGCGGCAACTTTTGCCCGACCAATAGGTAAGTTTACGGAACTTTATTCGCGCGCGCGCACACTCGGCGCAGCCGCGCTTGCTTTATACTTTAATACGATTGTAGACACATTCGACGTGTACGTACGTGTTGGCTTAACTATATTTCTGATCTTGGTCGCATGGAACGAGTGTCATTGCGTTCGGTAAGCCCAATAGGATGTAGGTGGAGGTAACAGTAAACGATGTTACCTTTTAATTACAGGGTTATCTGGTATTTTACTGTCTTTTTTGTTCTAGTAGACTGCGGGAATCATTTTATAAGTTAAAACAAAAAATCATAAGCATTGTTTAGATGGTGTACTTGGGAATGGTAAAAAGATTTTAGTAAATAAATTCATAGCTTTATGACAAAAACATGAAGTTAACATTGTCTTAAAAAAATTGCAGGATATTCAATAGACCATGTTTGATGTAAATTTCGCGTAAACTATAACAGTTTGTTACATCGAACCAAAATAATCAATATATAATAAGAAAATATTTCGTATACTAAATTACCAATCAGTACCAATTTTACTTTTAAAACGCGAACTCGCTACGCAATTCATATACGGATTATATTCACCTGTTAAACAAACATTCAACGACCTATACAACATTTTTAACCACTCAATCACGAACGTGACCCTACTTGCAAAAAACTTCAACTCCCACTAATTACCAGGTTTTCGCAGGTAAAAAAGAATCCCATAATTATATAATTTAAAGGGCGCCTGTCGTACCGCACTCGCAGCAATTGTCGAACTGCAAGCGGAAAAGCTAATCCCGACTCTGGCTATATACGCGACGATTCCGGTAGAGAGAGAGAGAGAGAGAAGAAAGTTCGGTACTTCGGTCTCGCGATTCAACCGTGCTAATGAGTTCGTGCGCGCACGGGAAGAGGCTTGTTAGAGCTTCTCCCGTAGATGAGCGTACTTTTCTCGCGTGACATTCCCTCTCTCTCTCTTTCTCTTTTGGACCGGTCATCCGAGTTTAAAAATTGAAACTTTCTTTTACGCGCCCTACGGAAGATTAAGTATATATACAGTACTTTTCTGTTCACCCGCGTTAATTAACGGTACCAGTAGTTGCTCGAACTATTTCATCACGTTGAGATTTTAATTTTCCACCATATACCGGTGTCATCTCGTATTTCTCTAACGAATGGGGACAGTTACGGATGCGTATTGTAAAATAGTATTTTATATACGATTTATCAATCTCCGTTCCGAGCAAATGTAAAAGTATATTCGTGCAGCAACAACGGTAGGAGGAGGTTTGTTCGGTTCATCTCGCGAAATTCTCTATATACTACTGGTGGGGCGTGTAAAAAAGTTGGCGATAAATGGAAGTTCGATGGGAAAGTTTCGTCGATAGGGTAAGAGGCGTCGGTGTGTGTGTGTATATATATATATATTGGATACCTTTAAAACAGCGCATTAAAGCGGAGAGAGTAAGAGAACGTCTTCTCTTCTCGAAACAAGTTGCGAATCTCAGCCGTGTTGGAAAAAGTCCATAGAGTCGTATATATATATATATCTACTCTCTCTCACGCGCGTGCGCTCCATACACTTTCCTAAACTCGGTGAGTTTCGCTTTGATAGCCGTACCACAGCGTACTCTATCTCTCTCTCTCTCTCTCTCTCTCTCTCTCTCTCTATCCAACTCCCTTCCTCCTCTCGCCTTGGCCGTGCTAATATTATAATTAACTTTACGATCCAATTTCCCTTAAAAGCGCGGCTTCGTTCTATCGTGCAGCTTCGTACCCACGCGTGTGTGTGTGTGTATATATATATGATCGATCCAACGTGTTGGCATTCGTATATATATATATATATATATATATACACCCCACAGCTAAGAATTAAGAACTTCCGGGTGAGCTACGGAAGCATAAGAAAAAATATATGTATATATACGTATATAGCAGAGATGCTAAAGCGAAAGAAAGGGCCGCCATGTCAATAGCCTGGAGATATACATTCCGGATGGCACTCGGTGAAACTATTGCAGTAGCAGTATATAAGGGACCGCTTCTACATCTGCCTTTGAGAAACGGGAGAAAATTAAATACAAGGATGGCGCGAGGAGACAAAGGTATATATATACGAGAGAAGAACGAAGGCTTGGTATGGAAAGTTGCAGTGAGAGAAATGGAGATGAAACGCAGGAGAGAGAGAGAAGGGAACGTTTTTGTATAATGGAATTCTCGCTATAGTTGTTAATTGATTAAAACCCTTTGTCGCGCAAGTATAGTCGTAGTAGTCGTTGCTTTAGACGAATTTCGACTGTACTCCCTATTGCCTTTTCATCATTTTTAATTAATAGGGCAATTGTACAGGTACAATGGTAAAATTACTCGAGTGCCCTATGGAAAAAAAGAAGAAGTTAAGTGGACATATAAAGTAAAACAGCGGAAGAAGATAGAGAGATGGAAAGGGTATAAGGTATAAGCCATATAGGCAAAAGCCGGACGCACGGATGTATAACGGGAAGGAAGGGTAAGAGGAAAGTGAGCAGTAAATCACGTTGCATAATTTCGCGAGCTAGATAGATAGAGAGAGTGAGAGAGAGAGTTTGCATTCGGAAGGAACTCTCTACCCAACGCGTACGGTATAATTTCCCTGGCTGAGTGTGTGAGAGAGAGAGAGAGAGAGAGCGAAGAACGAAGGGATGGACGAGAATGGAGCGCGCGCAACGACTATCAAGAGATGTTTATTGAGAATATGAATGGGTGACGCCTTTTGTGTCGCTGCCGCGTTTGTTTAGCACTGGATTTAAACGGCTGAAGAGGTTATCATAATCTTTGTTGACGTTTTTGTTTTGTTTTTTTGTGTTCTTTTTTTTCTGGTGAAGTAGAGACACTCGCGGATGTACAAATTATAGGGTGAATGGAATTTTAATTGAATTTTATTTCGCTTGGTAAATTTAAAAAAATATATAAAGCTTGCGTGTATATGATATATATATCGTGTCTCTCTACTGAGTGTTGATATTTTGCAAATATTTTCGCAACAAGTTATGTGCCCCGTGGAATGTATGGAAATTTCATTTTCCACGTAAAAAAATTGATGCGGTATTTTACAATATACTATAGATAGAAGCGAAAGTAAGCTAAATTGCATTTTCGAAAATCCATATATCTCTCTGTAACCAATTCACATTCCATTCGTTCGACTGTTTTATTAAATAATCGACATCCATTATATATATATTGTTACATTATTTTACAATATTCAATAAAAAAAATACCCATTCATTCATCATCATTAATCGATCCATTGAAAGAAAAGAATCCCTATTACCTTCGACCCTTTTCCATCATTTAAAATCCCCTCCAAGTTAGAAACGAATCTCACCCACCGCCGCATCTTAAGTTCAAAAGTAGAAGAATGCGCAGCTCAAGAAAAAAAAATAAAGTAACTCGCTCGTATAAAGAATGAAACGTGCGGGCGAAAAGAAGACGAAGATCAAGCTTAGATATATATATATGTAGGAGTAGGGCAACAGGAAAATCCAGCTCCCTTATTAAATTTCGCATTATCGTCAACTTCTTTAGACGGAAGAAATCGAGTTCTTCCCCTCTCTCTCTCTCTCTCTCTCACTCTTTCTTTTTCTCATTCCACAATGAGCGCGACAAAGATGGAGTGACTCCATTCATCCGTGAGCGAGCGAGCGCGCGTTGCAGCCTTTCACCGTTTATATACACCTACTTCTCGCGACCATTCTCTCTCTCTCTCTCTCTTACTCGCAAGAGCTGCAGCAGCCATTTAATTCTCTGCCGAATCGCCGCGTAGTATAACCACAGCTACAGAACACCCCAACAACCTCTTCTATACGTGCGCGCTCGCGTGTACTACTCTAGCGTATATATATATATATATATATGTACACGAGCGTGCGTTCTGGAAGGACGTACTTTTCGACTACCTACTACTACTATAAGACTCTTTACACTTTTTCATTCTGAGCGAGCTTTGGTCGTCGTCGTCGTCGTCGTAGGCTACTCGTTTCTGTGCCGGTGTATATACTGTGTGAAAAGCTAGGGGTGGCACCCATTGCACACCTAATTTCCAGCTCAGCCTTTTCATTTCTACTTAATTCCCTACTCCGAGCTTAATTTTCATTCGAGACAACCGTGGTATTAGCTCATTGTATAAACAATGCTTATATATATTCACACTGTTTGTTTAAATCTCTTTGAACGCTCACAAAGCTCCTCTATATATTTGTACGTGAATATAACACCCGTTTGTGCAAGTATTAAACGTATCGAATGCGCGACAGTTATCCAGTATACTGAGATTTATACGTTTTGCGCTTTATTTTACTACTACCCAAGCGTATGTATATAACTCTAGCGTATAACCAGCACGATACCTAGACACATTCAATTGTCATTTAACAGCCCAATCGTAGCACCGAATAGGTTTATACGACACACCTATATATATATATAATCTCACGTTCCAGATACTATAGCGAAATTGCCGAAACTAAGTTAACAATAATTAAGTGGAAATAATCCAAGTTAGCCCGGTACAGCTGCTGACTATATAACCGAAACCTGAAGCCGTGAAATGAGCGCGCGACTTTACCGGAGGACGATCCATTTCGACGTGGCGGCAATGGCGCCGTGTGCGAACTCTCGCGGGCGGCGATCCAATTCCGCGTTCGTGAGCCGGATCTCTCTCTCTCTCTTTCGATTGCTCGAAAGGATGAGCTATATACAAAGCGTATATATATATATATATATACATAGCGAAAGGAGGAGAGAGAGAGAGAGGAAAAAGAGGCCCTACAGGATAGATGGAGCTGGCGTGAGGTAAAAAGTATATACGGCCCTGTAGAGATCGCTATCTTGCTTCCAGTCCAAAACTTGGACAATTAAAGTATTCATTTTGCAACGCTACGAGAATCCCAGCCGAGAGCCAATACATTTTCCCCAAAGTTATCTCGCTTCGGCTCGGTTCTCTTGCTTGGCCCGAAGCGAAAAGTTTTGCACTTGGAACGCGCTAGCGCGTATATAGCAGCAAGACTGCACTCGCTCTCTCTCTCTCTCTCTCTCGGACTTTAGAGTTCGAAATAACTCAAGTCACTTGACTCGACTAAATAATCGCCTGATTTAACTAAATTACTTTGTTGGAATTTCAAATTTTTATGTAGATGTGTACATAACGTATAGTAATCTACGTTGCAACAATGACGCAGTATAAATATCTCGGTTTGTATAGTATTATTAAGCACGATCATATCTGCGTACATGTATGTATCAGGTATACACATCCATTTAGAAAATTCGAAAGTCTCAAGAACGTATAACAGCCTTCGTCGTGCAATGCAATACGAAAAAAAAAGAAGAGTGTACAACAAAGAAAGTGCATAAAACTTGTCTACACAGTATACGTATAATATGTGTGCACGGCCAATAAAGCACGTTTTCATGCCGGCTGAACCAAAGCACATGTGCAGAATAGGTCAAGGCGACTAAGATTTTTAAGAAGACGAAGACGAAGAGGAAGCATGAACAAAAAAACAAAGAAAACGAAGAAGAAGAAAACATAACTCTTCGGAGGTCGCAGACATGTGTGTGTGTGTGTCTGTGTGGCTGGTGTAGTAATATACACGTGACAGTGAGTGTACCGCACAGTTGAGAATCTCTGAATGGCGCACGGTGCAACCTCTCTCTCTCCTCACATCATATATATATATATACGTATATACACACCTTCTCAGGATCTGGCCCGACTTGCTTCTCCCTTCTATATATATATATGCTCGTGGTTTAAGGTAAAGAACACACGCAAGC
Source organism: Torymus tubicola (assembly GCA_035583055.1). NCBI lineage: Eukaryota > Metazoa > Arthropoda > Insecta > Hymenoptera > Torymidae > Torymus > Torymus tubicola. The sequence continues at coordinate 19,380 of JAWWEQ010028071.1, forward strand.
GCACTGTCCGCGCAGCTATATACACCCGAAGGACTGGTTTTCTCTTCTCTTCAAAGTCGTCTCTCTTTCGGTTAGAGAGAGGAGTGGGGGACTGATCGGTAGAGAGTAAAGAGAGAGAGGGACGATATATAGAAAGTTCGCGAATAGGATGTAAAAGGAGAAGAAGAAGACGACGAGGGCCAAGCGCATGACGAGAAGGGTATATATAGTTGACTGGGCAACGTACACAAGTGTCGTAACATAGCTCGCACGCGGCCGTAAAGAGGACGACAGAGGGAATTAAAGAGTGGCTGGGATACGCTTTATACATGACGACGACGTATATGTATATATATAGGTACCGTTTTCGCGCCCGAGATTGCAGGTAGTATATGAGACCACGGTCCACTCCTCGACGCCTCTCCCGCCGTCACGAATTTGAATTTGAAATGCGATGCGCAAGCGTCGTTTTGCTTATCTTTTATCACTGGCCCTTCGTGTATACTTGTATGTATATATATGTACCAGGCGGTCAGTTTTGTTGCTTCCCTTGCTATGTAATTATCCTTTTAAGCGTTCCTTTTGCAATGTCATAACTCTTGCTAGTATACAGAGGGGTTCGGATAACGTAACGAATTTTTCTACGAGCACGTCGTTATGAAAATTCACGTCCACGTGTATGGTGATGACGAAGCAAGCGTTGGGTAAAGGAAAAACCTTCGTACTGTGTGTATATATATATGTAGAACGTAGAGACTAAAGAGAAACGAATGCTTTTTTCCTCTCAACCATGTTTTCTTTTGCCTCGTATAGCTATGCGAAAATTCACGCTGACCACAATTTAGAGAGGTCGTCGTAGATACTTTCATGTGCGACAAGTGCATGCGCATCTCTAACTCGAGCGCCTTGTGTCACGTCACTGCGTATAGTAGTGTGTTACGCTCGCGTGAGCTTGTAAGCATACCAAAGAAAAAGAAAAATTGCCAGACAAGTGTGTCTCTCTCTCTCGCGCTCTTGCTACGAGAGTGAGTTATGCGCGTGTGATAAAAGGAACAAAAGCAAAGGCAGAGAGAAAGAGAGAGAATGAAACAAAAGAGAGAGAGAGAGCATCTCGTGGTTCCTTGCTATTTCATTTTTTTTTAAGGCCAGTTACCTACCGAGAGGTAAGCTGTGTGCGAAGCTCACGACTCTTGCGATATCGTGGACCATAATTAACCTCTCTTCTCTGTCTTTCCCACTCCCTCGTTCATATATATATGCGCGCCACTCGCTTAGCGCACTGGTGTGTAATATTAAAGACAACAAAGAGAGCGAACGGCCACCTTGAGTGAAGAGAAAGAGGAGGAGGGCGAGGGGGTGGAGGTATAAGGATGAAGAAAACAGATGACTGACTGTTCTTTAAACTGCAGCGCCTACGTCCAAAGGGAGAAAGAAACGGCTCTTGCTAATCGAATGCACGGTGCGCATATGATGCCGGAAGAGATGTGTCGGCTCGTTCAACCATGGGAGACGAGTAAATCTTGAATAAATAAAAAGCGAATAAACGCGAAGCTTTGTTTTGTGGTCGTATACATATATATATACATACACACGTGGGTAGGGAAACTCGTGATTTTTCAAGCGCACCCCAACATTCCAGGACATTTTTCAACAACTTCAAGTGTTTCGTAGAGGGGAACTGTGAGAATTACGTGTGTATAGTGGATATGGGACAATGTATAAACGCACGAAAGCGTACACGTGTAATGAATTGGGGACGATTCGTAAAACAAACGTGGGCGCCACGAAGGATGAAGAAATTAAAAGTCAGCGGGAGAGAGAGAGAGAAGGGATGTTGGGTCATTGCTTATCCGACAATTCGCAGCCGAATGCACATATATGAACGAGCTTGCGTATATAATATTAGCTCGGAACGTGAGTGTACACAGTATGATCGTCTGTGTGTGTATGTAGCAATCGGTCATTGTCTTGTAATAATTAGCATATAACTTATGAAGTAAGAGAAAATTAGTTTTGTTGGTTATTTTTATATACCCCCATTGGGTTTATAGCCACGCTGACAGGCTTTGAATAATTATGCGATCATGATTACGAGTAAATTTCTTATACATGACACGTGCGTGCGTTCTTTTATTTATTCGTTATCAAAGACATCGAGGTTTCATTTTGATATTTCGCGGTGTCATTAAAGAAGATTGTCCAATCAGAGTCCAATCACAGGATATAAATTACTGGAATGTATATTTCAACGATTGATTTTTGGTTTTTTGTTCTTTTGATAAAATAATAAGGTTCATGACTACACGCGTTTGATTAATACACAAATCACACGATACATATAAATATATAACCATCAGAGAAACCGTGTCCATAATCAAGCAAATTACACAAAAGCTCGCGACACGTTTGACGAGTGCAAACGTAATTCCGCATTCTCAAATTTGCCGAGAGAGAGAGAGAGAGAGAAATTCAGAGAATAAAGGACGCAAATTTGTGCGCAGAGTTGGCACCCCTAGCACAATTTTCTTCGTCTTTCATGCATATCCTCGTCTATACATATATATATGTACTCAGCGTACCTCATCCTTATATTTTCACACTACGCCATCGTTTTTCTACGAGACCCTCGACAATTTTCTATTTCACTTCGTGACAAAAAAAAAGCAAAGGAAAAAACGTTAAAAAAAAAAGAATGCAGAAAGAGCGAGAGAGAAAAGAAAGCTCGGAAGAGGAGAATTGTAGAAGGCGACGAACGCGGCTAAAAGATGACGAGCGGAGTTGTACGAGGACGCCAACGACGACGACGACGACGAGGAGGAGAAATCCTCTACTCATCGTGAACAATTGCGCCTGCCTGCCTGCCTGCCTGCCACTGCATCCGACGTCGTCCTATCTCATTCTCTCCCTTCAATTTTCTCTCTCCGCCTGTCTCCGCATCTTCCTCGCTATCTCGTCGTCGTCTGCCAAGGCACCGTGCGATTGCAGTTATTGTTATTAATTGAAAAGCAGGCGAAAGTACCATGCTGGCAAGGTGTGCACACAGGCGCAGAGAAGAGAAAACGTGCGCGCAGTCATTAAAAAGTTGCAACTTGCCAACTGCAATATGGCAGCCTCGTCGATCCAAATAATTTCGAGTGCTAGTATAGATGCGCGCTCGCCCTAGTTCGTACTATTTTTTTTTTTGCCTTAACGCCTTGCTTCTTCTTCTTCTTCTTCTTTTTTTTTTGTTAATTCTCGAAAATGCTCGATCCTCGCGCCCTTTTTTTTTCTTCTTTCTCTCACTCGTTGGTAATGAGGAAGTGCTGAGGGCGCGTCGAAATAATAGTTCTAGACGTGAAAATTACTCTTCGTTACTAAGAGGAGAGAGAAAGAAAGAGAGAGAGAGAGAGAGGGTAGTTGGTACAATTCACGCAGAGTGAAAATGTTACGAAAAATTGAATTGAAATTCTCTCCAGTGGATCTCTCTCTATGCTCTTGTAAGAAGTGCACTTCAAGCCAGACAGAGAGAGAGCGAGAGAGAGTATATACCAATGAATTTTCCCGTAATGAGCTCTGCAAAGCTACAGCAGCAGTAGTAGTAGCAGCAACAGCCAAAGTAATCAAAAACGGTGAAAAATTAACACGAAGCATAATGTTCTACTATAAAGAGAGAGAGAGAGAGAGAGGGAGAGGTAAAAAAACACAACACAAAACATACCAGCAGAAAGCAGCACAGTATAGCAGTAGTAGGTCCATCCGGACACACATATGAAAAGTGTTTTCACGAGGCATTGCTCGCTCGCTCGCTCTCGGGCACTCGGGCAAAGTGCTACTACTACTACTACTACTACGACACTACTACTGCAGACTCTACTCGGGTGCAAATTAAAAGCATACACGTGTTATCCGAACACATCGCGAGTTGCCGACCAGTCGGCTTTGTTCTTCTTCTTCTTCTTCTTCTTCTTGCGAACAAAAGTACGCGGCCGAACGAGAAAGAACAGAGAACAAATTCTAAAAGAGAGCGAGAGAGAGAGAGAGAACATATATAAAAAAAAGAAGGAACTATATACTCGCGAAAAAAGAGCTGAAAGCATAATGCGCGAAACACTTCCTCGTTCTCTCTCTTCTTGCATCTTCGCGCGCTCGCGCTCGTCTCGTATACAGCATTCCGCACTATAGGAGCGACGACCTCCGACATATACACTCCTGGGAGGCCCCACACGGGTAGGTATATATATACGAGAGAAAGACTCTCTTATACTTTGTGTATGTATATATGTGTGTATATACGACACGATCCCGTGAGACTCGCATGTACTTTAAAAGCTCGTTCGTCTGTATAGAAAGTTGGCCTAGCACCGACCTACTCATCGCGTTTGTTGTCTGTGTATATGTAGGTATATATATATATGTATATGTATATCGATCAACATTCGCTGCTATATATCCGAAGGCTTCTGTCATGCCGCGGCTAATGGAAAAAGCACGCGCTCGTTTGTTGTCGCGTGTGTATGTGTGTGTGTTGTTTGATGTATGCGCGTTGTGAGAATTGTACGTATACGTCTCCTATTACGTAATCCCGTAGGCATCGTAGGGGTCTCTTAGTTTTCTCTGACGGCTGTAACGGATTTTTTGCATTCGTAATTTCGGGTTTAAATATATATATATTAGAAACTATATAGTTGTATAACAGTACGTTATGATATACATTTTCTTTTTAGCAAAAAAGTTACGTTTATGCGTAACCATGTTAACGTATATTTTGCGAGGTGAATATATAAAAGACGCGTACGTTCATGTATATACTGACGGTATTGTTCAAGATAGGATAAATAAAGAGCAAACTTTTTATTTTTAAAGATTTTTTTTTTTTTTTTTATTAAGGTTAGAACTATAACGTGTGAACTAGTTGAAATATACTAGCGGTCTGAGAGTTGTTTTCG